>OMNV01008058.1:25121-67586 GCA_900303265.1 Brotula barbata | reverse complement strand
CCTTCGCTCGCACCTTGCAAGCCACAAAACACTAACTGACTCGGGGAAGTGACAAATTGAGGGGTTTTGGCAGGCTGCTGGCGGTAAAGCATGGCTGTTTACATGGGAGGATCCCACAGAACCACAGATATGTCCCTGAGTGAAAGAGAGAGAAATCTATCAATGGATCTGATCTATCTAATAATGTCTATTCTATCTGATGCAGGACATTGATCCTATTAGATTGTACAAGCGTCACCTACGTAACATGTTAGGCAGAATGTCAGACACATCGAAATTGTACTACTTTGCATTTTGGGCAATAAACTATGCTTGCTCTGAGAAACAGATTTAGATTATTGTTATAGTTTAATAATTTAATCGGATTATGGCACAACTGTGTACAATTCCTTAATGAGACGGCTAATCTGGAATTAAACAAACCATCTTGTATACGCGGAGAAAACTGAACTGTATGGATTCTGTGCAGTTTTACGGCTGGATCACATTTTTGCCTTTACTGTAATTGATGTTAGGATGATTAGTTGGATACTGAATGCACATAATCACACTATAGTGTGAGTGTGAATTTATGGCACGTAGCAGCACACAGTTGTGAGCTAGACTGTCAAAATAATCAAAACAAGATACTTCTGAAACCTAAAATGTGCCAATGAAATATAGAGAAAAAAAAAAAGAAATAAAAAAGCAATAAAACTTTTCTCCCTCAATTTGACTTTTTCCACTGATGTCTTTTACACCAGACCTCTTCAAACCAATAAACTGCTGAAAGACATTGTCTTCAGTCTGTCCTGAGTTGGGATCAGATTTCCTGGCCAAGACAAAACTTTAAGACGCTCTGACAAAAAATGTCTAAGAGAGGAGAAACCTAATCCTGCACATGTCATTGTAATTCAGAAATATTATATGATTTAGAGGGTGGAGAGCACAGGGCTATGGAAACACTGAACTCAATGGCAGGGCACACAAAGGACGTCTGTTCTTTCACAATGGAAACCTTGTTGGCGCTATTGCCTTGGAGAAAAGTAAAGAATAAACAACAGTTTGCTGTCCCTGTCTCAGGCTTGATTGTATCTCTGAAGGGACAGCCTTTCCCAGATGGAAATAAAGTGGATTTATACCCGTCCAAGGCAAATCTCAGTTTACTGTGGTATTGAATTTACTGAATTTAGCTCATTGTGAAATTGAGGGGTAAATTCCACAAAGAAATCACCACAAGTGATGAAAGTTCAAGTGTAGCTTTAAAAGGCAACCAAGTTCAAATCTGGTTAAGTGTAAATGTAGTTTTCAGAGGGACACTGGTGCTCTGTCTTGTCACTCTCACTTATTTTAGAAACAGAATTCTCTTTGCTCTGCACTAAAGTGTCCTGGTTAGTATAATGGACTCTTTATATCCTCAAGTAGTCTTACTGTCCCCTTATGCACAGCCAATCAAATATGCAATGTCACACTACCCACCACAACAATTTAAATATTTGTCTTTCTTTGAAAACTCTCTTAAGTTTGGAAAATGTATTTATTACCTGTACATTTTGCATTTTCATTTGCATTTGCATTTTTATTCTGTATTTTCGCCCAATTTGCAATTTGCTAGTTTTTCGTGGTGGCAATGTGTTGGTTTTTTTTTTATTAAGCATTTAGGTGTTTACACAAAATTAAATATGAAACCAAAAATAATTTATTCTTGATTATTATTATTATTTTTTCTTTTTAGCAGCAATTGGCAATGTACCAGAGAATGCTGCTAAATAATGACTTTGGTGGTCGGTGTGAGTTTTCAGTTGGTATGTTAAAAACTACAACTTTATATGATTAAGTAAATGAGGTTTTTTTCCCCCAAAACTCATATAAATGCCACAAACAGCTCAAAATTAGCATAAATGCTAGTTGTTGATAAATCACTGTTGGTGTACTCTGAGTAGCTTATGTTGTTCTAAGGCAAGTATGTAAACAATATAATTGATGTAAAACACCTGGCAAACTTCCCATTACTCCAATGAGTTTACAAACATACAGAGATTGTTGTGTGGTAGTTGTGAGGTCTTTTGGATGAATCACAGCTGCTTTATGCAGCGATTGGCCACGTATGATGAGGTGTGTAGAGCTACGTTTCTCACGCTCACGGTTTTCTATCCAAACACTCTGTTTGTGCTCTGCAAGAGAACGGCAGACCGAATCGCAACTGAACCGAAAGTGCATTAAACCAGTTGATATCCATGTTTATGATCAGGTAGTGAGTACAAAAACATTTTTTCCTGTTCATATGATAAATGATCATATGATAAATGATAAAACACACACATTACATTATACCTTCCCACCTGACTCAGGACAGATTGCGTTGGATGATGCATCCTGTGGCTTTTACCTTCCCCATCGGTATCAACAAATTGAGTCAGATGGCCAGGTTACACGCAGTCCAGTGAAGGTAAAAGTTTATTGGAAGACAGGGCTCCTGTTTGACGTTTTCATTAGTTCAGTAAGCGGGTAAACAGGTGAGCTAAGGAAGATTAATGTCCTCTGGAGCTCACCTTTGCTTTCCCATGGCTGCTTTATCACAATCTGCTGGAATAACGGCCACACGTTGGCCTAAATCAAAGTGGGAACTTTTACAACAAAGTCAAACAGTAGAAGTATGGAAAATAGATGAGATATTTTTGAAGATATAATGCACCTATTGGCAGTCAATCATGGGAAGATTTTTTTTTTTTTTTACCATATTACTATGATTAAACTGATATCTCCCTGTGCAAAGAAATCATTCAAATAATTCTTCCACCCTTCCACACAGACAGACCAAGCAACATACACACTTATCTTTCTTGGTAGAGGTAGAGAGGAAATACAAAGGATGCGTAGAACTTGTGCTATGGTGAGCTAACGTATATGCAGACTTTACTTATATAGAAGAAACAGCACCATAGGTGTGTCTATATACAGTATTTTTATACCGTATAAATAACATATATTTTTGCCTCTTTTGCAGTTTGTGAAAAAAAAAATTAGGCAACAATGAATAATATGCTTCCTTCCTGGTTGCTGTTTTTTCCTGCCCAGAAGAGTAATTTAACTTGCAGGGAACAGACTCTCTTTTAAAAGACTGGCCAGGTTTTCATCAAATCACTGCCATCTTGATTACTTCTCTATCCACCAATCTGCCCGGCAATCAGCAGCAATTAGCCTGGATAAAAAAAACTCCTTTTATTCATCCAATACACGTTTTGTCCCATTCATCAGTCTGGTCCTGGCACTGATGGCACTGGCTGTTCAAGTTCCTGTGATTACCTTTGGCGTCATCTGAGCCACTATCTCCTCTCCTGTGTACTCTGGCAAAAAATGTACCGGTACTGAAGGGGGGCTAATGGGCCGAAACGTGAACGGTCCAGATGGCTGCAAAAGAAATTGGTGTAAGCTGACAGTTTATCCAGGCATCCGACAATTACAGCCTCCTACTGAAATAAAAGGCAACATTTGGATTGTGCATTGAGATCTTAACAATAGAGAGGAAATGTCAAAACACATTCCCACGAACACAAACAGGACCATATGGCAGTCATTTTACCTGGGCCCGGTTCAAAACCTGCTATTTAGAATGTGGAAAAAAAGTTGATCTGTCGTACTACTACATCTTTTTAACCCATTTAATTTGTTGCTTATTTAAATGAGCAAAAATGAACATTACTACTATTATTTCCTGCCGTGTGCCAATGTTTCTATATCATCATGTCTGGCAGTGATTATTCTTTCTTACAAGGAGGCATTTTCTAACCTAGCATTCTGAAAAGGAATGAATAAGTAAAGCATTCTTACCTACTTGAATACCTAGTATACATCTATAATGTTATATTAATTAGTGTTGTTTAGTATTATTATTGTTTGTTATGTTATTATTATTGTCAGTTGTAGTAGTAATTGAAATGTCGGATGGACAGACAGCATAATAATCATGATTTTCATATATGAATGGACTCTGCTGTTCTAATGATCGGAAGCTTGGCTCGGATATGTTCAGAGTCAGAAAAGATAAGTGCATACTTGGACATCTTCTGAGTTGGGGAAGAATGTGCAGGAGGAGATCAAGTAGGGGAAGGCTAAATGGGCACCGGGCAATCATCTATGCAGATAATCTGGATTTAGACATTGGACTGTTTGCTCCCGAAATCATCCAGCTCACTGATGACTGCGGCCAATTAAAAAGATATGTGGTGGCTCGCCCTTATCGAAATACAGCGTGACTAAGGAAGAATGCAAGTTTGTATCCTTTAGAAGATAGTGAGACCATACATGGATATACTGTGTATCTCATTAGTTTGAGTGATCATAGCTTTGAGATTGCAGGCAACAACAAACAGTAAACCAGGCCAAGAAACTGTTCCTGTCTGTTCAAGACTACCACTGCTCATGTTAACTTGGGTTTTACAGGTTAAGTCTTTCCTGAAATAAGTCAACAAAATGCTGCATTTGCACCCAGTCTGACTGTTTTACAGAAGATATTACAGCAATTAAGATTGAAAGCATTTTGTAGTGTGTTTTCCTTCATGAACTGGGAATCACACAAAAGTCAGCTATTTTTGAGAGTAAGAGGATTACAGAGGATTAAAACAGAGTTTGTAATCCGATTCAATTTATGAACTGATTTGTAATAATGTAATGTAAACGCCATTCACATTTGAAGTACCACAAATCGATTAATTTCAATTATGAGATTGAAAATTTATTTATAATCCACGTTATTCTGTCCTCTTGATAGTCGATTAAGAAATGAATTGTGCGTATTCAGCAAATGATGGATTCCCCTTAATTACAGCCACACGTGCGTCTATATGCACACGCGGCCAGGCACTGTGTAAAAAGAGCATGCCTGATGTCACCGAGGTACAAATTTTGCCAGATGATTTTCCCCTATCTGCAATAATCTGAGAATTAGAAAAAATGCAAACTCTATGCAATGGAAAAAACAACTTGTTGACTTCAGCGGTATTGTCTTTAAATCCAGTGCCCACACCCTTCAGATTGATGACCTCAGATTATATAGGTTTTATGAGCATGTGCTTGAAAGCTGCATTGGTCCAGAACATAAAGGCCTCTCACATGCGTCATTATTTCAGCGCTTTGGCAACTGATAAAAGATAATGAACATTTATTTTGAGCCTGTTCAATTCCTAGAAAACAAAACAAATAAATGGGAATGAATAACAGATGGTAAGCTCTATAATTGAGAATCAATTCCCAAACATCTGCTGCAAATAAGCCAGGGAGAAATAATATTTATGCATGAAATTTAAATATAGATGTGACTGCATTAGATTAATATTTTGCTTTCTTCAGTAACATAATGCTTTCATAGTAGACAGAATGACTGAACAGTAATGTGCTAGACGCTGGGAAGTTTTAGAAACTTTGGCGAAGTAATTTAACAATGTAGAGAATGGATGAAAGCGGGGATGGCTATTTCTTGGAAACCTCCACAGAAACACCCAATATGTTTTGTGTAAATAACTGTTTTTTGACCAATGGCAGTGTTGGGGGAAACGCTAGGCTACTTACAAATGCACAGCGGTTAAACTGCACTGTAAGTGCGTTACTCACCCCTCACAATACTTCCACGCCCACATCTGCGCCTTGCTCAGCTCAAGGAAGCCAATGCTGATGCATTATCAAGAGCAACATCTGTCATCAAGATGCAGCCTTTGCTTTGGATTTAGCTAAATTGACATTTGAAGTAAAAGCAGACTTTATTCCACTTTACAAGCTTTGGTACCAACTGCTGACATTTCACCATACAATCCCACTTTTGGCCGCATCGTCCAATCGTTTGGTAAATGCAATTTAGGCAATTGTGCTAGATTGTTCACGAACGTCTTCCAGACCTTTTTCTCACTTCTGTCTCATCACTGTTATATATGCAAACACAATCAATTGGGAATTTTTACAACTTAACAACAATAAAGTCCTGCAGCCTAAATCACCGAGGAATCGGTTAAGTGACTTTTTCAGGGAAATCGCTGACACAAATTTTAAGTGTGTGCATATTTAAGATATTTTAAATCCAAGTTGTCGATGGCCCATAATACAGAGTGATTCGCCTGAACAACATAACCTCATAAAACAACCCATCCCTCCTCTATCTGCACTGTGAACTTTTCAATTCCCGGTGAACATGACACAGAGTGAGATGAGCTCAAAGATAATAAAAAAAAACCCAGCAGATTTATTACGCCCCAGATGTGGCTGATTTATGAGCATTGTTTAATCTCCAGATTCCAACCAAATGAAGCTCTTATATTTGGGGCCTTAATTTATAGAGCTCAGAGAATGCAGAGGAGGTTTAATGTTTTCTCTCTGTGTAGAAGATGAGCCAGCACTGTTACTTAGGCACATAAACAGATGTTTGGATCAACATTGATCTTACAAACAAATGTGGAGGCTATCTATGCAACAGCCTATTACTTTGGATCAATGTTAGTAACCCAATCAGTGTTGGAAGAACCCATCAAACTCTCCACAATTTATTTTTTACGTTGTGTTTTCAGGATTTTATCTTAGAATAAGGATTTGTCTGCAGACTCGACTCATTTTGAATGCTTACTTGAGTTTTGCTGTCCAATCACGATTTAATCCTGTGTGATTTATATTCTCCTTAATTTTTATCAATTCATATGACCACATGGCACAGAACTTTAATTATTTTTTCTCAGTCTTATTTATTTGCATTAATTATGTTCATTGTGTCAATTGGAATAGTTACTGTGTGTAGAATTAACTTTTTTCCCCCAATTCAGACAGTTTAGAGTTGCTGTGAGGCAGAGGAGTAATTATACAGCTCCCTATTTCAGTCATTCTGTTATTCCCAGCCGTTGGCGTGTCACAGACCAGGGCCCATTACAGAGTGAGAGCCTGAGGCAGCCGTTTTTTCCCAGCATGCTAGGGTTCCTGTGTTGTGGTGGGAGGGTCGGTAGAGGCGACACGGGCAAATGTTGCTGTTTATTTCCATTCTGTCATGTGTGTGAATCTGATTACAGGTCACTAAGTCAATATTTAGCTTCTGCGGACGGCATCATCGTCGGACAGTTTATTTATTCTGGGCCCGGCCACATCTGCTGCCAATGTCATGTGCAGTAGTCGACGTGCGCCGCTACCAGCAGGGAAAGCAAACAATGAGACAGCAATCCTGGTCAAAAATGAGTCAGGCAAAAGATCGGTCAACTTTTAACCATGATTTCCAACTCCGGTCAGACTGACTGAACGCCGATGGTGTTTTAAGTGGTTTGAGGGATGCTGTAATGGATCTGATGAGAGGTCGGAGAAGTTCACGGCAAAACACGCCCAAACTTCTCACTTCACATTCATAACATCTGCCAACAGGGCTGTGTTTGTCTGTTGATGAGCAGAACACCTCGGGATATGTGCGCAAAAAATGCAGAGTAAGCCATATACATGAATGGAATTAATAAGATGCTGTTGATTGCAGTCTATAAAATACATGACTAGCTGCTTTATGAATGTGCAGAATACGCAAGTGACGCGCCCCAATTCCAAGTTGTACTGTTTTAACAGACGTTAAGACACAGAGTGAGGAACTAAATGTTTTTTTCTTGGATTTGTTCACCACTTCTCTTAAGTTATTCCACCCAAATGTCACAAAAAATTGTCATGATGGCATTTGCTTGCTTGCGATAAATATAATTTATGATTTCTGCTCATAATCAAAAGACAAAACACAGGTAGCTTGGCATAACTGTGTGTGGGCTCCACGTGCACACATTATACCTATACATAATCAATTGCTTGCAAGAGAACAATCATGTTCTTCATGTTTCTCTCCCATGTTTCCACTCAGACTTTGGAGAAAGTACAGAGATAATAATTGCATTTCCTGTATTTTTTCCATTGGAGTACTCTCTCATGACAATATTTCATGGGGGATGGGAGGGGGGCTGCCACTTTTGTATGAGCCAAAGAGAACACTTGGTTCAGGCTTCTTTTCATCTCACCCCCAGGCACCCGGGATTTGATATTTATTAAAAATAGAGAGCAGTATATTTCTTCCAGTCATAAGTTCATTACCTCACACAGACCACACACAGTGAGAAGATCTCCAAGAAAAACCCCAAAACAAAAGAAAAAAACCCTCCAAACCTCCTCGGCTTGTTGGGCCCACTGTTAGAATTTGACGGTTCACAGACTTGTGGATGTGCCATAGATGTTCAAGTCAGGACTTCATTCAACCTGGAATATCTTTATTTGGTTCTAACTTGACTTGAGAAACTTAGTTATTCATCTATAGATTCTGCATTATTAGGGATTATGAATAGTTTGGATGTTACTTTACAGCCACACTGTAGATTTAAGACGTTCAGCACACAGTGCCTTCGCATAAATTTGGGATTCTGCCATGTGTAAGGGGCCCATCCTGAGTTTTAAGTAGAGTACATACATTATACGTGCATACTGTGCAAAAGAGAACTTCTCCCCCTGACTGCCAGCACCCCTCACCCTTCCACCCTTTAAAATTCACTTTCGTCTGCAAAACATCTGGAATTCATTGGGAGGAGAAGGCTGGGGGGAAATGAACTCTGACAAGAGTCTGTAGAGTTGGGACCAGTCTTTTGCCTTAAGTTCCCTCAGATGGTTGAGATAGGCTTGCAGACAAAAAACTACTGGTTTGTCTCCTGTAGACCTGCAGAACTCTCGCCTGCCCCACCCTGAAAACAAAATGCGCCTCTGTTGTAATGAATAGAACGCTTTTTAGTTCTAGTAAGGCTCAAACATCAGACGGCACGTAACGCCCTCTAAATGGACACATCATAATGACGTACAGTACGTAGCTCATAATACGTGGGTGGAGACTTTATGAAGTCAGTTTACGGTAACTGGTGATGCTACAACAGTGTTTCCATTAAACATCGCTGTAAAGTTCAAATAAAGTTGTTACACTCACCTATTAAAAGTGAGTCACCATTGTTACTCATGGTGACCAAGCTAAAAAAGCGGATTATTGCAGATGTTGATGGTCATTTATGTGTTCGCCCGGTTTGATGCAGTCATTGTAGGTACAACTTTTTGTGACTAAACATTTGTTTCGATGCATTTAGTTTATACAATAGTTGCAAAACCCTCGCACCAATACACTAACGTTGCTAAAGTACAATATGTAAATTTGCGAAATAACTCTAGTAGTCTTTATTTGTTTACCCTCACACAAAGAGCTCTTTAAGGCTGCGCAAATGAAACACTTAGGTGTCTGGGATATAGGTGACCTTACACATGTGTCAGAGTTTGGGAGTATTGTGCTCACAATTCCCCCTCTTTCTCTCGCTCTCGCTCGCTCTCTCTCTTCTCGTGCACACACACACACACATAGCATATGTTCATTTGCTTTTCCAAAGCAGAATGCCAGCCCCAGTGCTGCTAGACCTAAGTCAGCCAAGTTAACCCTGTGAATCCGGTTTTTCTTGGAAATGACGCGTTGGCCGTCCTGGTACCTGGTGGATTAGTTTTCTCTCCACTCCATGTTTGACTCCCTAAATATGAAAGAATCGCAAGCCAAGAAAACCTTGTTAAAAGAGAGAAGCATGTAGCATTGCCTGAAGCGAATAGTTTGACTGTAATACATGGGTAGAGGCTGCATGCTGGCCTCTTTAGGAACAGCATTACATCTGTTTTATGTTGCTGCAGACATTAATTGTAGCCCTCTGGAGTTGTCGACGCTGTGAGTCGGTGTAATTGATAGCAAGGCCGACGCTGTACACAATACTCGTTTTTATTTATTTATTTATGTTCTGGACGCTGGATTTCTTGTTTGTTTGCCATCTCACGTACATTTCAAATACAAAACCCCTACAATGTGAAATAATCAAAAACAGGAAAAGAAGTCATGGCAAAGAGCAGAACAAAATCGATGGGGACGAATTGTTGAATTCAGTTTCTCCTGGATTTCCTCTCTGTTACTGTTTTAAGAAGAAAGGACATAAGGAAAAAAGAGAATATTATGTTATCCTCCTTCCCATGAGTGCATTCTCCACTCTATTTGGATTCTTTCTGTCAATCATATTTTTGGCAGACAAACAGTCATTCCTCACATGAAAGAGTTCATACATTTACAATAGAATGTGAAGTGCAAAGACCTTTACTTTGTTTTGTAAGAGAAAAAAAATCCTCATACACAAGCTTTGCTCTTAACTATTCCCAGCTGTTGGTTCCTTTTACGTTAGGCCTCTCAGCGGGTCGACTGCAGTAACAAGGGTGCCGCGCTGTCCCAGGGTCCTGAAACTTTATCATACGCAGAACTAAGGATCAGCGTGCCAGCATAGGCCGCTAAGCTCCTGCTTTAATAACCTCAAATATGCAGCAGTTCATATGGATGCTGTTCGCCTTGTTTCTGATGGAAAACTACACCCTTACACAGGAACCAAAACACTGATTACATCAGGGCAGGGCAAGGCATGCTGCCAAAACTCTGCACTGCTTTGAGGTTTGTTCCTGGTCACCAATGAGCTGATTGGGTCCTAAAACTATGGTCTGAATAGCGCTTTCAGAGTCTTGTTGTCCATTTAAGTCAAACTGTACACCACTGTCACTTAAAGTAAATTCTTGTCATAAAAGAGCTGAAGGTTTGCTAAGCTGACAGAATGCGTCATCGGCGGTGTGTGAACAGCATAGGTGAGACCCTGGAGGCCAGAAATCACACATTCTTTCATCCAAGCTGCAGAAAATACTTTTTCAAGTCTCTTCTCTTGTGACATCTTTTGAGTCATACCTTAAAACAGAAAGTCTGACTCACGCATTTGCTTTTTTTTTAGTCATTTTATCCACACAGAGAAGCCAAATCAATACAAAAAACACACAAATCTCCTATTTGGTTAGTAAACAACTAAATTGTGCTTCACGATCATCATTTGGTAGCGAATGAAACAGCCTTGTTATACTGAGCTCTGCAGGAGAGGGATTTGGGAATATTTTAGGCCCCGTGCCCGGTCAGTAGTTGTCCACTGAGAGGGCACAATAGAGGGCCCTGTTCCCTGCCTCGCCACTCAACCGGTGGGGCACTGCCCTCTTGAGCACAGCAAATAATATAAGATAAACAACATTTAAAATAAAAATATATATATTTGCTCCCTCCTTTTTTAAAAACTCTTTTTTTCTGTCCAACCCCCTCTACATAAACTGAATGATCAAGTTTATCTCTCTATCTTACACAGAGATGGTCCACAAAATCCCAGGGACCTCCAGGAGCCAGGACCTATCTCTAACCACCCGTGTGAAGCTGATAAATATGTTGTGTTACCATTTATTGCTGTTTAATTGATCTTTATTGCCCCTGTACTAGCCAGGCTGTAATTTTTAAATACTTTCAGCAGCAGCTGTCAGTTGTACGGAGCTGTGAAGTGATTTAACACTCGTCAGTGTTCAGTAGCTCAGGCGGAGGAACTCTTTGGATTATCAACTAAGCCCTCAAACAAAGCCCGTAGCTGTGTAAACAAACTTGTCTTTTTTCACGCTTGTTCGGTCTATTTGCTGTAGTTTTTGGCTGAGATACCAAAAATAAACAGCTCGGTAACTCCAGTTTGCAAAGGATTTGTGTCTATAAACTTGATTTATATCCATAAACTTTTGGCCCCACTCAAAAATAGTAAACAAGGGGCAATTTTAGTCTGGTTGCTGTCCAAGGCAAATGGCTATATTATGATAACAGGCCTATTTCCTGTAGTTAAGATTTTTGTTTAACATTAGACTGTATTCTCAGTCTGCAACTGGCAAGGAGCAATGGCCCAGTTTCGACACTCTTAACCTCTGCCTCAGCGATCCGACCAGATGTGGGTTCCCTTAAGCAAATTATTAGCGGTTCCTAGTACACACAGGTTCCTTACTAAGTGTTTCCAGCTAAGATTTGGCAGGACACAGAGGAGACATTCCAGTGGAGCAACATCATTTTTTCCCATCAGCATAGCCATGGCAACTAATTATTTATCTCCAAAAACCAATTTCTAAACCCAAGTAATAATTTATGACCACGCGTGTTGTTCAGGGCTGACATTCAAAGATGTTTTTTTTTCTCTCTGGAACACTTTGGGGTGCCAAATTTGCCACCCTCCAAATGTGTGACCTGGAGACAACAACTGCCGCCAAGCGATATGTAATTTGTATTTGTAATAAGATAGATGTTTGATTTTTGGGAGGCTCACCTAACTTAGGTTGTGATTTTCAATCTTGGCAACAGTCGACCAGCTGCTGCTGTTTGAAAATGTGAAAATACAGCCAGCAGCTTTAAGAGAAAACCCACAAACCAAAGATTAATAGTGTATATTATGTGGATATGTGTTGTATATTTGATCATTTTTGGCTGCAGTTGTAGCGTTATACAAAACAGATGATTGCTCAATAGACCGGCATTTTAAATAATTATGAGCTGTGGCATTACTGGTTTATACAGTAAAAAAAATGTTAAAAAAAAAAATCTTGAACCAAACCAACCAACAATCCCCCATCTTACATAAACTTACATTCACAGATCGAGCCTTGTGTGTACATCAGTGATTATTTTTGGTAATCTGTGGTGGAATAAAAGTGAATAACACAACAATCAGTCTGGGGCATAAAAATCGGCAAATTATGGATGTAAACAAGTGCATATGCATAATTTTTGAAAAATGATCTACTGACTATTTTTTTTAAGTGCTCACAGGGTGAGGCTTCGTAGTAGACGGTGCTTATTCTCTAAGTGACAGGTCATTTTCAACATCCCTGGATATGTCGAGCAGACCGGCACTCCTTAAGTCTGTCTAAGCCCACACCTTTTGAAAATGGGAGAGCTGGCAGGGAGGGCAGCCGACAAATGCACAGCTAAAGAAATATTTACAGTGGGAGAACATTCACACGTGGTGGTTGTGTCTCTCTTGTTGGAATTGATGTCGGCTGAAGGTGGTCGGTCTGCAGAATGAACATAAACAGTCAGCTGGAGCAGGAGCCCGCCTGGTGCTAACGCCAAACTCTCCAGCACATAAACACATATCCGTCACTCCTTTGTGAGTAAGCGGTCACCCAAAAGTCATCACAGTTGGAGACATCAGCAGAGACTTCGAAAGTTATTTTCAGGTTACAATCTGTTTTAGGTTACTGGTTGCCTGTTCATAAGTGTAAGACGAGCAATTGGCTGCTAGAATTTGGTAACATCGACTGAAATTTTAGCTCATGATAAACATGGATCGCTTCAACATTAAGTTTGCACATAAATAAATAAGTTGAAATTGAAGGAGTCTGTGGATTTTTCTTAATTCAAATAATTTCTTCTCACTAAGACCAATTTATGTGCGTCCGTAACAAACAACCAATAATCCAACCAACATCGTTTACACCGAGCGTAGTCGTCTGCTATTCCTTTAAGTATTGATCTCTCTCAAATGTCATGAAAACACCATAATCCCTTTGATAATGGAAGAAATTAATATTGCTGTAACAAATAACAGATTAAGATTATGCAGTTGTAATGCAACTTATAAATGACCCATCATTTTACAATTAGCGAAGTCATTGCCTGCATGCATTTCGTCACCAGGTGTACTTCCTGTCACATGTCAATTGAACAACAACAGCTTAGTCCACATTTATGTACTTTAATCATTATACAGCTGATACCGTACAATGTATAAGAGCAATAACTCTTTTGCGTCCTCCACATTCAGCAGATATGTGTATCATCCTGCAGCCGATAAACATAAACGAGTAGTAGTAGTACAAGTATACAGACTCTTACTTTTCAAAACTTTGCTCTACAGCACTTCTAGTGGTTAAATCCATAGTGTACTTTTCTTACATTTCTTACTGTCTTTCTTATTATGCCGAATGATTATTATTATTTTTGTTAAATGTTGCCTTTGCATTTCATTTTGCATTTAAACAAGTGAGAAATTCCAATTATTTTCTCTGAATATTCTGTGGAATTGTGATGCCGAGCTCTAAAGCACGTTGTACTGTGTCTAGGGATGCATTTTTAATATATCTGTGTTATGAGGAACACAGTACAGCTGGGAGGAATCTGTTATCATGCATAAGTCAGTGGGTGTGTTCGGGATTGCTCCATCACATCAATTACTCTTATCTCCATTAGAGGTATCACTCCGATCAATGTTTCCAAACGATGGCTTAGTAATGAAGTGCAGATTCCTTTAGAAAAATCATCCAACTCTTCTGGGAATATACATCTGTACAAATATGAGCGTACTGTACCTTCAGAAAGTACTTGCATCCCTTCACCTTTTTCACATTTTGTTCTCATTAATCTACACACACCAGGCAACGCCATATAACAAAAGTGAAAACAGACCTTTTTGCAAGAACAACATTTTTTTAAACTATATGGTAGTACTATATACTGGAGATTTTCTCCTCCGTTTATTTAATTTTATTATAGCAATTTGATTTGCCTGTCTGTGTGAAATGTGTTACACAACAAACCTGTCTTACCTTTAATTTGAAGTCTCTTTTGTCACATTGTGAGTCTGGTGGTCCCTGTGTTTCATAGTAGTAATGTGTTTTAACTGGACTTGCTCATTCCCTCAGTAACCACATATACGGCACACGGAGTCATTCAAAATACAACACAGACACAGATGAGGGGAAAAACCTATGCAACATCATCATCATATCGTATTAAACTGTGAACCACTGTTACACGCCACACTAGAGCTGTTACATTCCATAAGTAACAGTAAAGAAATACATTGTTGTTCTTAAATGATTCGAAATAAAATCCAGGAAGCTGCCCAAGAATATAAAAATACTCAGTATCTGTGATAGCGGTTGAATTGACTTTAACTATGATTGGAGATGTGTTGTCCGTTTGATGGAACATCATAACATCTGCTCTCCCACTTCTACCAATGTGTCCGAACCAAGAGAGGCGGCAGATAAGATTGATAATCTTCCCCCATAGATTCTACCAGTCGCTCACGTATGCCATCCTAAAAGACAACTGAGATGTTAATGTTATCTTTTGGACAGGAAGAGTCTTTCAGAGAAAAACCGGGTCGTCTGCTCCCTAATTGCACTCTTAGCAATGACTTCCTGTGGGGACTCCACAAAGGATGTTTGGTCTTGACTCTTCAGATGACCCTGAACCAGAGACCTTAACCCTCGTTCTTCTGGCTCATGAAAAACGTTCTGGACTCGAACCATTCCCCAGTGCATCATTAATGTAGTGCTACGTTTGTGCTCGCAGCATTCAATTTCTGCTGTCGTCTTTAACAGGGCAAAAGGCCCGGGTCCATAGAATATAATCACAGGAAGAGAGATTTTGTTCTCCTTGTACCTCTTGCTTTGTTTCCTGTTGCTCTAAACTAAAGAAACTGACTGTCCTGCTCTTTTTAAAGATTCCTATAATCATAGATGGTTCACAACTCTCTCAAACTCCTACCTGGGTTTTTCCACCTCACTCCCTTATGCCTCTGCCCTCATTTGCTCAGAGAACACAGTGAAGCCCCAATGCACAAAGATGGATTTTCACGCTCAAGTTGTATTTACATTTGAAAGTGTTCAGAGCACAGCTTGTGTCTGACGCTGCCAGGAGTGCAGACTGTTTAAAATAAATCACAGGCAGTCTGGAGCAGCACGCTGAGCAATTTTAATGGGATCAAAATCACATCCATCAACATGGACGACATAAGACATAATGAAAGGTCAGTCACGCTCCTGTAAAAGCAAAGGCCAAATCGGTATTACACTAGGCGTTCACATGTCAAATGAATGATGAGATGGATTGATAACCACATTGAGCTGATAGATCATTTAGTAAAGCATCACTCGATTGGATTAGGACGGTTACTCTTTTCAGCCAGTCAAATAAATCACTTCAGCCGAAGAAAAGAGAGAAGCGAATAAAATAAAACGGTTCTTTGACATTTCCCAGCTCCTGATCATCATCCTCATCATCATCATAAAAGATAAGAGTTAATGTTCACTATTTTCCATGACTTCAGCCTCGTCTCCAGGGATATTCTCATTTTCATTTACTCCCATGACCTTTAGCAGAAGGAACAAAATGATACACCAAAAATGTGATATACATACTGTATATAATTTAAAAAAATTGCCCAACAATCTGTTCCATGCACATGTATTGGTGTTAGGTGGTTGTTTAATTGACATTCTAGTGAACAAATTAAAAATCAGTCAGTGGAAAAATGAAAAATATATTCAAGCTGAGATAAAATCTTACATCACATAACACTATCTGAGCTTAAAAATAATACGATTTACTGTTAAGTTTTATATCAGCTGTGAATGAAGTTCTTTAATCCTTCACTGAAACGTAATAAATGTCTGATTACTTCTATTTTTATTCATTTAATGAGTTGCTGTTTAAGATTCCTGCCAAACCCATGAAGATCAGTTATTCCTGCTGTTGTCAGGGTTTCCGTTATCGTTCACAAAATGCTTGTGAAGGACTCCATTAAAATCTCCCATGTTACAGTTGCATTCTTGACTCTTTTCGTAATTTGCTTTCTGTCTGTATTTTGCGATTCTGACACTTGTCATTGCTTATTTATTAGTTTAACATTATCTCATTTCAGTGGTAGATCTCAAATGTTTAAAGAAAACCAGACTTGGTCAGTTAGAGACAAGAAGATTTATAATGGATGCTTGGGATATTAAAGTGATGCTAACCTGTTATGCATGTGTCAGATATGTTACCAGTCAGCTATAAGTGGAAAAGAGAGCAGATCATTTACTAAGATAAGGAATCTTGAATAGGTAATCAAAAACTGTGCCACATATGACACTTGATGTTCAGACTTTGCATAATGATTTTACAGTGTTTGACCTCAGTAAAGGTGTATTTTTTCATTCATCTAACCTCTTTTTCTTGTCTTTTTCAGGCCCTGGTGTTGTGGAGGGATGATGAACTTACTGATACTAATTCAACGAGGACCACCCGAGCCCTCACGCCCGTCATAGGTGGGAATTTAATGTTTCAGCTCAAAGTTAAGCGTGATTATTGTGTCTTCAAACAACCCTGGCTACGCGCTCGCATGTCAAATAAAGGCTTGAAGAGGGTGAAAATAGCCAGCGATGTAGCAGTGCCGAGGATCCTGAGGCCAGAGCCGCCTGGCTGGCCGCCTGCCGCTTGATGTTTAACAAGCAGGTCATTTAAACATGGCTAATAAAACATCTCCTGCTGGGGGGATAGGCTCTTCATAAACCCTCACTCCACCATGATGACTGAACATTTTCCTCTGCTGCCCCTTGACTCCCCCTCGCTTCCCCTCACCAGTGAAAATTCAAACAGGCACTTATGCAGGTGTCACGTTTAAGCTATAATTGGAGCGATAAAAGAGCAACAGCCACCATATTATGGTTGTTGTAACTCTCGTCCAGACGTGGCTAACATAGTCGGATTTACATGCTGTTACATTTACACTGTGCCTTAACGTGGCCACGTAAAGAAAACAGCAATAAAGTTGATTTTCGGCCATTATTGGGAGTTTGAATTTTACATCGTAAAGACAGGAATGACTGATCTGCAGTAAATGACTTCTGACAATGAGAAAAGTATCTAAGTTAACTGCTTTTTATTAACTTTCAATAACTAAACCTGCAGTCCAGAGCAACAGTTTTGCATGAGCTAAATGTTTCAGCAGAAACCGTCCAGATTGCAGTCTTGTACTGACCAGACGTTTATAGCCACAATATGTTCAGTGTTGGTGATTTTCAGCATTCTTTTCTACAGTATTTGTTCATGTAAGCTAAAGTGGTTAAGGTTGGGGAAAAATTCATGGATGCTAAAATATAAGGTTGTGGTTCAGTCTTCAGACACAAGTTAAAAAATCCTGCTGAAGTTTCTGGTCTTGTAAAACAATGGTCCTGAAGCCTGCCTGGCATGTGACACGACCACCAGAGACCGATCCAGTCCACTTGCGACCAAAGATGGCATGAAACAAAATTATAACTTCCTCCAAATGTCACAGTTTGTCTGCTGCTGTAATAGAAATCCATTAAACAGTATATATAGCTGTATATTAGTTATATTTTGAAAATGGAAAAAATAAGTTTTCGTCATTTTGTTTATGTGGGTTTTGAAGCTTAGATGTGCGTCTAAAATAACTCCAAAACTTCAGATTTAGACCAGGGAGTTAATTCCCCAAGATTATTATATAGCATTTCTGTTTTTGTTTTTGGGCAATTAGTATGATTTCAGTTTTGTCCTCGTTTAACTTAAGGAAATTATTGCTCATCCATTTATTTACTGCTACAAGGCAATTGGCGATGGAGTTTATAGCTGTAGCATCATTTGGCTCAGCAGAAATGTACAGCTGCTGATCCGGAAATCACCCATCTCACACACTCAAGAAGAGACAAGATCACCTCAGTTCTAACTCAGTATGAAGGAGGCATTAGGTCAGGATTATACTGGAAGGTGATACGCTTACACCTGTGAACTCATCGCTACATGTACAGTGTTTCTTATGTGTTATGTGAAGCTAAATGTCTAAAAAGCCTCTAAGAGGGCAATATGCTGGCTGACACATCGTCCATGGTTCCTTGTGTGTTCTTAGAAAACTTGAGTGAGTTGGAAACCTGTAAAACCCAGTCATTTGGAACATTTGCTGTATATACAGTCAGTGGTTTACATGTGAGTTTTACAGTCATATCATCCATGTTTGCTGCTCAGACCACTGTCAATTCGTACTGATATTCATGACGTTTAAAAGCTTTTTACGGCTTTTTTTTACGGTTTTGCCGGAGTAGAATTGAAGTTTTGGTGTGCATGTAGATATACCGATTGTATGACACAGTAGGCTGTACATTAATGAGTGCTGGATATGACAGTAAAACCATAAAATTACCACAAAGTGGTTAATGAAGAAGCAAATATACAGGATGTCCATGTTCTATTCCTATTCAACTAAAAACGGCTTGTATCATTAGAGTGAGGACAAGTGAAGAAAAAGGCCCGAATGGTGGAGAGGGAGAGCGAGAGAGAGAGAAAGAGCCATGTTTTATTGGGGGATGGGGACATTCCTGATATTAGGTTTCCTTATAATTGGATGCCAGTGAGCTTCAGTCATTTAAAGCCCCAGGTGGACAAAGACTGAATTCCAGCTCTGAACTACAGGACACTTTGATCAGCTGATGCCAGTAACAGCTTAGTCTAATTTGCAGAAAAGCAGAAAACTACACACTGCTTCCTTGACAAACACACACACTTATACTTTAAAATGAATTCATTCATATTCCATTACACAATAAATCTGTGTTCATGTTCAAATAACACCCACAAGTGAAGCATTTTAGGGACAAAAATCGCTGAAAAGAACAGAAATGTTAAATTAAAAAGAGAGATAAAAGTCAGATAAAATACAGTCTTAAAATCCAGCAGCAGATATTTTATTTATTTATTTATTTTCTAACATGTGGGTATTTCAAAAATGCTATCATGTTGCACTGAAGTTTGGAGCTCCATCTGCTTCTTGGACCCCTACCATCATATAGCCAGGCTGCAGCTGCATCCTCTCTCTCTCTCTCTCTCTCCCCGTCTCACCCGCACACACACACTCACAGTGCTCACCTCTCTCCCTCTGACCAGCTGTCACCACCAGAAGTAAAGATATCCCCTTTCCCCTCAAGTATTTGGCTCTTATTTGGAAATCATGAAAGTGAAATGATGAGAGATGCAGAAAAACGTCTGGATCTTCCCGCCTCCCTTAAGGCAAACAGATTTACACACATTTAAGTCCTCCACAGTCTCTCATTAGTTATCAGTCATTCTCTAATCCAATCAATCTGTGCACCTAAAACCTTACCCACATCTTAGAAAACAAGAAGTGTTTCAAGAGATTCTTCCAAGATTACAATATTTATTTATTTAGTATTTATCTGAAGAAGCAATCCTACCAAGTGTTATCAGAGCCGACTATGTCACAGTAATTGGTTTGATATGACTACATAGAATGACTAATATGGGCTGAAAAAAGACAAAGATCCATAAATGGTAGGCACATTAATATCAAAAAACATCTGGGATGCATGGAAATTTCTGGATTTTGTCCATTGTCGATTGATGGATGACACATCAGTTATTGGATTATTTCAAGATCAGATTAATATTAAGTTGTTTTGTATCTTATTGCCCGCTAAAGAGAAACTTTGAAATTAGTCAAACGGATTCAGGTTCAGGAACGTATTAGAAATGGATGTCAGTATTGGTCTAAAAAGACTAATTGCTATTATTCAAATTTCAACTTTCCTCAATTTTCTATCACTGAATCACTTAAATGCACTAAAATCAAGACAGTTCTTCCATATGAAACAATTTTTTAGAGTGGAGGAGCGCTCTCTCATGTGCTCTCTGTCTCTCTCTCTCTCTCTCTGTAATGGATGCAGGCACAGAGGCAGCTCCATGCGGGCGTGCAGCTGCTGGTAGACTGAAGTTACAGGTTCAAAGAGTCATAAAGACAGCAGAAGAAGCCACAGCATGCTCCTGTGCTGCTTGTATTTGAAATTTACTGCATTACAAGGAGGAAAAAATGAGGTGTAGGCCGTGTGACCGTGTGATTTGAACCTGACAAACTCAGCTGAGGTGAAGAGTTCCACAGACTTTGCTTCTGGCTTTTGTCTCCAAACGCTCAGTGATATGTCATACCTGCGCTTGAAAACACTCCAAATATCATCAATTTTTATAAAAAGCCAACTCGTCCACATCTGGTTATTCAGAACAAAGTGCTATTGGCTATCATCGTCATATAAGACCAGTAATAGACAGTTTGATTAAAACAAAGGAATTGTGCACTGTTACCAATACTTTTATATACTTTTAATAATAAAAATACTTTTTATTAACATAAATAAACCCACTGAGCTACATACACAGAGATATTGTACAGTGAAAAGTGATGGGAGTTTGGATTAAGAACAGAAACTATCATCATCAAAAGTGGATCAAGCGTGAATTTAGAGCAAACAAAGATGGACAGATAAGTGAGAACGTGACCTGTAGATGTTTAAGAGGCAAATATGTCAACATCTGAGTCACTGTCACAAATCTAAATGCACGTGTTTTCAGAGCGATCATAGCAGATGGGAATGCTTTGGTTTGTCAGAGGATACAGTTGAAATATTACACGTTTAATATTTCTAATATCACATATATGAAGAGAAACAACTTGGTTTAGCTTTTGAGTTTGCTACTTCTAAAGCTACCTCGGAGCAACTGGCAAGCAAACTAGGAGTCTACAACATTTTGTAATCTGTGTGCCAAAATGGAAAATCCAGTTCAGTTAGTCAGCGCCTTCACAAACAAAGCTCAGCATTTGCAGTAAAGCGCAGTGGTACAATTTAAAGAAAAAAAACCCAAAACATAACAATATACCATTTCCCAACGATCTAGAACTTTGCATCCGTCTGCCAAGAAACCATTTATCACAGCAGAAATTCCCTAATAGAAGCATTTATTTTGTAATCTAGTGAAAAAGACACCACAAGCCAAAACACGCTTTTCCCACCTATAATCATGTGAAAGAAAATTGCAACCAAAAATATTATTCCTGTAAGTACATCACCATCTTTTGGCTACCTGCGTGAGAGTTCAGCCAGCCATCACGAGGTTCTTCTTCTTCTTCTTTCTGTGCCTGTGACTTCAATAAATTCTATTTTTTCAAAGATATGATGTGACTGAGGGAGAAGCAGCTAGCAGGGAACGTTTCAGGAGTTGGATGGACTGTTAGTTGCTGCCAGAGTCCAAATCCTCCCTGAACAGGCCTCTCGACTAATTTGATCCAAGCAGGAGAGGAAAGCAGACAGAAATATGCCTGTTAAAGCTCCATTGCATTGTAGACACCATTGTTTTTGTACTTTTGCAAGTGGAATCCAGTCACTGGACTATTCCCGCATAAAAAAACAAAACAAACGGATTTGTTCTTACAGTGATAATACAGCTAACATTTGTATTTTCTGGAGCTCACATGGAATGATTTGAGAATATAATAGTATAAGATAATTATAGATGTCTCTGCTCACTAAAAGGGACAGATACTGGGGACAGATTTAGATTTCAGATGGATTAGATGCTCAAATCTAAGTTATGAGGCTGAATTGCCTGTTTTACTCAAATATTATTAATCTTATCAGTGAAATTTTATTTTTTATTCTTTATAATTAATAAGAAATTGCATATATTATATGTGTTGCAACAGATTTTGGGATTTTCCTTGCTGGGTTGGTGTTTGTTTGTTTTTGGTAGTGTGTTGATCGTGGAACTTTGAGTCAAGGGGCATGCACACACATGCATATGAATGTTTATACGTTTTCATATATTTGTATGCATTTATATATCCATATACATGCTTGTGGTGGTGACAGCGACAGCTTTATCTTGGAAAAGTTGAATGTGTACCGTGCCTATCTGAACATCAAACCCAGGCTTGGAGTCACTGCCAGAAGTTCCGTCTATAATGAGCCCCATATGGTTTCAACCAAAACAACTTCTTGGCCTTGTCTGAATTAATACAAAACTGCTGTGTCTTTGTGGACTACACAGTAGTTTGACTACATGCTTGTTTAAATGTGTTTGTCTTAGAGTTAACACTCCCTAGATGTATGTTTCACCAAATATCACTGTATCCACTGTGGCTTCTTAAGTCACGTACAGTTTGCAATATGATGATCTCTTTGTGTTTGAAAATGATGTGATAATTACTCAGCTCAGCTCATTGCTTAGTCTGTTTGTTTGCATGAACACAACAAACACATAACATGTCTATGACATAACATGATGGTTTCTATTACATAATGCTGTCACATAAAAGAATAAGCAATGACAAAGACCTTTGATATCATTTATGTAACGATGAGTACTTGTATGGATTTACAGCATGGGAAGCACCCAATGCCACAAATTAACAAACATTTGTATTGGTTTAGTTTTCATTTTTTGAGCCATGATTTTATATTTTTCGGCAGATAACCAGCTGTCTGAACTACATTTGCCTGGCATAGTGATGACAATGAGGCCAGTCGGCAACTCTAGTCAAGGTAAGGTTAGGAAAACGATTATAAGGTGAGTAATAAGAAGGAATCCTGTAGTAATAACAAATAACTGTCACTAGCTGTCTTGCTATGATGATGACAGTAGATTCCCAAAAAATGAATATATTTATATTGCTTTTGCGTCTTGTAACTTTTTTGTCTACCAGATTGCAATCATTGCAAAAGTTCACATTCAGTCAAACCAAACTAAAAGACCCAGGATAGCCATCAAATTCTTTTCCAGGATTTTCGATATCCTATAGGTGCCCTGAATGTTTAGATCCACATCTGTAAATGAGGTCTTAGTTGCTGTAGATTTGTTTTTGGTGTATTTCCAGGTATAAACATAGCACCATAATGGACACAAATTGGACAGGAATAATTATAGAAGCTGTTTCTTCTTTGAACATCACTAAAAGTCTGCAGGCACCACCATTTTGGAAAAGGACAGTAAGGATTAGAGCACTTATTGAAGGTTGTGCATGTGCAGCAGTTATTAGTGCAAAATCCATCCTGTCGGTAGAAGAGTGCGTAAAAATTTCAGTTGCGGATGAGTACGTGGTGATGTAAATGCTGCATGAGAGCTGGAACTTTACTCAACTATCTTACCTTATGTGAGTGCTTTGGGAGATTTAAACTTTTATTCTGCTACATTTATTCAACAGCAGTAGTTACAAGTTACTTCACAGATTATGATTTTCACATTAGATAGTTATAAATTTCACAATGTCAGCTTTTCTGAAACTCTGAATATTAAAAACCTAAGTTGAGCTCAATGACTTGTTAAGCAACTATTAGAGAAGATAATTTGATCCAAAGAAGCATGTGATCCATCAACTTTCTCAAGGAAAATGATCTGATTTGAATTGCCATCAGCAAGTGATTTCTTTTTTAATATTTACCAAACACAAATAAGTCCTGATGAGTGGTGAGTTGAGTGTATTCTGCGTTACTTGGAAATGATAATTGACCGTCTTGTGCAAACTTTCTCAGGCTCATGTTTTATGCATCGCTGCTTGTTTCTTGTCTGCTTTTGTCATTGACACTGAGCATGGCCTGCTGTGCTCTGCCTGGAATGGCAACAAGGCTTGAGTTTCCTTCCAGCACATCCCCAATCTATTACCCAGAGGGCTGTGCAGCTCTAACCATGGCCTTAACAAGACCTTGGTGGGACGGTGTTTGTTTGTGTATGGTAGTGCATTGATCTTACGAACTTTCAGTCGAGATTGTAGTGAAGTGGTACATGCACGCACGCACACATACACACACACAGTCTGTCTGTCTGCCACATAGATATGTATGTGTATGTATGTATAAGTGTGTATATATCTGCGTGTGTGTTTATATATGTGTATATAAATATGTGTATATGTATATGTCTATATACACACATCAAGCCAAGCTCACACAGGCGTGCCAACCTCAGTAAAATTAGAACGTCATATTGAGTGTTGACAGAAATGCTGAGAGCAGGGTAGCACCAGAGGAATTTTGGAGATGACATGGCCTATCTGTCATGAGGAGCAGCTGCTGCTGTCAGGTAGGGGAGGAGGTGGGGGGAGAAGGATGTGTAAATCAGATCTTACTTGTCCTAAGCTCTGACCAGAGAGTTGAGCACCCCAGTCCTTGATGGAAAAACCAGGTCTCCTCAGTGCAAACTTCCCTTTAGAAGGACTCCTTTGGACTTTCAAGGGCTCAGTCAGGAGATTTTCTCATCTACATGTTCTCAACATGATAACTACAAAAAATGAACATAAAACTAGAGACTGGAATATGGACTGAGAAGGAAACATGGCAAATCGGTTAATGTGTGTTTAACATATGCAGCTTGTTGATGCAATTACTGTCATGCTTCTTACATGTGATTCTTTTCATACACTTCTTGCATTAGAAGAGCACCAAGCACGAGGACATATGATTATGCAAATGTATGAATACCATGTGGAGGCCATGTTATCTCAAGTTCAAAGCACAGGCCCTGTGTCTTTCTTCTCTCTGAGGAGGCTTACTCAACCCTGGAAAAATGCTTTCATGATAAGAGCTGAGTGTGTCAGCTTGCTTGATACACATGGACCAGACCCTCTTACCTTCTTGGTGTGTCTGATGTTCAGCTGAAACAATGTCAGGGTTGCTTCTAAAATACATTTTTTGTCCTAAAAATTGTGCATTGTCGGCTGTTTAGTCCACATGACATTTGTAGAATAATGGTAAAAGCCAGAGTGGATTAATGGCCACAAGTCTGTGAAAGGCAGTCAAAACAACATTTGTTTAATTTCTGTAATACAATTTTTTTCGTTAAGTAACTGATTTGTATAAATTTGTATGATTATTGTGTGAGGAAAAAGTGATAAATGACAACTTCTGACACAGTTTACATCAGCGGTCCCCAACCTCTTTTGCACCACGGACCTGTTTCATGTAAGAAAAAATTCTGACGGACCAGCCATCGCGGCCCAGGATGGGGGCGATGGTGTGGAAATATAGGTTCAACATAATAATGGGAGCCCTGAACTTCCCTGCAACGAGACGATCCCATCTAGGGGTGATGGGAGACAATGACACCCGAACTGTGTTCCCAATGTCCAGTCTACTCCGTAAACTTCGTTTTGGTTGCTGTCACTGCAGAAAACTTTGCCGTCGCGGATCCATTCCTTCGTAGTTCGTGGGTCTCTTGTGGTTGCTCAAACTCTTTTTAAAACAAAGATCTGTGATCGAAGTTATTTCTTCTTTCTGTGCGGCCTGGTACCGGTCTCCGGCCCGGTGGTTGGGGACCGCTGGTTTACATCGCAGTAGCCCTGCAAATAAATCATTGTCAGCTGTGTCTGTAACAAACATTCCTTTGAGGCATCATTATCTTAATTAACTGAGTCTTAATGTAAGACTAATGTAAGTCTTTATTGTAATAATCCTATATCTATAATAAGTACTTTAGCTACACACTCATGTAAACACTCACTGATTATCAGTGTTTCTGAACCACCTTTTTAATCACCAAGTTGTAACTCTAAAATGCCAAGATTATCATTAGTGCTCTTGAGTTTTCTCAGGACCGCGTCTGGAAGAGGTAGATAAAAGAAATCAGAGGAGGCAGAGAGAAGTCGTCAAGTTGACGCTATCCAGCCATCTGTGTGAGAGACTTTCAGATAGTTCCATGCTGACAGATAAATCAGGCTCTGCCGCTCTCCTTTATCTTCATTCGGAGAGGACAGATTTCCACAGAAAGTATGTCTGCACATGAAGTGCAGAAGAAGGAGCAGATTGTTCGGCTCTTGTCGCAGATGGATCAGAGGTTTGCCACAGGCTGGATGTATGGACGAGTGTGTTAGCTGTGTGTTTGCAGTCTCTATAGGCCCAGACTGCCAGACTCCATACATGGAGACGGTCAGGGTGGACGGCTGGGTCCAGGAAATGACAGTGATTATTCCAAATGCCCCTTTGCATCATAGTGATGGATATGGTATGTAATAGGGGGGAGATGTGGCCTCACAAACACATTTTGTTCCCAAGGTTGAGTCTCTGCTTGCGTTTGCTAATGAATCAAATAATGGCATTGATTCATATTGAAATTCATATTAACTGAGATAATCTGCTTTGAAAGAGATTTGGCTTTGCAGATGTTACAGAGTTGTCACATGTCTTTGAAACCCCCCCTCAACCCCTGTTGGTTGGCAGATTTTCTGCAGGCTTGACAGCTGTGTTGGATCATCTGATCTGATCCCATCGACTTAGTGAGTGAGTGACCACTGACAAGTCAGATGAAGTGCTTTAAAGTTGCTCTGCATATGGTGAATAATAGCATAGCCTTCAGACAGCACCAACCAGTTCCCCATCTTTGTACCAAGTAGCCATTCAAAAGAATCAATAGAAAGAGAATGCATGCATATTTGTATAATAAATCCTCCAATTATCTGACATTGGGTCTATAGGCCATGTGGTGCTACCTCAGTATCAAGGTCAAAGACGCAATACGAAGTCTGCACAACATCCCCTCTGTGCTTCAATAAAATTTAACTTTTCTTGATTAATTACATTTTTGCAATTTAAGCAAAGACTAATTCACTCTAATAATATAAGGACATTAATTAAAACTTATCTCTGCTCATTTGGTTTGGACAAACAGTGACCATTATCAGACAGCCCTGGATTTTGAAGCTGACTGAAGCTCAATAACTCAATAACAACAATTGAATCAATGAATCTCTGATCAGAAAAAAAAGCATTGTTTGAATGATGAGATTTTCTTTTTGATAATCGATTGTAATCAAATGTTGTTATCACAATGGTGGCTTACTGTACTTTTTGTTAAACGTTCCCTAAACTCTGCCTTTGTCAAGACTGCAGTAAACAATATCAGTGGCACATAAAGCACCATTATGTTCTATTACACCACACAAAGAATCTCTCATTAAGAATGTTTCCTCTCCTAGTTTTATTATGATTGGGTGGAGTTTTTATTTTGACATCAGTACTGGTGTTCTTTTTCTGGATTGGACCGTAGCCTAATGGTGTCAAAAAATTAAAGTACGTTGTGGTTTTTATTGTGAGTGGTTGCCAAGAGCAACCAGGACCTAGCAGGCACAGAGAGCTGAGTAATGCTGCCACTGTCCAGTTTGGTTTAGTTGGTTTCTGTTGTGATTTGAGAAGAATGTCACAACACCATGACAGAGTGAACACTTCACCTCCTGCGAGTTAAAGGACGCTGGAGGACAATAACGAGAAACATATTGTCATCTTGTGAAAGCTCCCTTGCAGTGATGGAAGAAAAAACTCCTGCATTAAACATTTTATTTCAGAAAAAAAAGTATCTGCAATAAAACAAAGTAAAAGAACTGTGACGAGTGGCCCTGGTCAAATTATAGTTGCATTAACATGGAGCTATAAAAGGAGAGAAGTTGAGTAAATATACATTCTTACTTTACACTACTGTAGCATATTATTGCACACACAAAATCTCTCCCTCTCTCTGCCTCATATACACACACACACACAAACCCAGGGGTCCCTCCAAGGGGACAGTCGATTAGACTTAGTTGATCCTGAGCGCAACCTTTTGTGCAGTCCACCTCTAACGATGCACCCCGAGCAGCAAACCTTTAAATTGTGGCGGCGGAGTCATAACCTTGGTGTAAACCGAGCAGATCGAGGCTGAAGTAGGACGGGCCTCCCTCGCTCCTACCTGACATTGGTAAATTAGCCGAGCGCCCTGATGAATTGCCTGCGTCTGACCTGTGCTGCCTGTTGCGATGAATCTGTCCGAAGCCATCTGGGGCCCCATGAGAATTATTACCTGGCTGTTATTAGCTGACAACAGACACTGGCAGGATACTGTATGTGGCAGAGAGACACCAAGACCAAGCTGGTCTCTGGTTTCTGTTTCACTCCGAAGACAAATGTTTTACAGTCAAGAGGATAAATGAGAAAACTGTGAGGGACCTCGTTATGAAAAAGGCCTCGTTGAAGTCCATCACAATGAAATTTGATTTAATGAACCGTGCCTCTTATCTCAGATATTGTTCTCCTGATTGCACGCCTATTACCTCGCCTTTGTGAGGTGATTTACGACCGTGACAGCCTAATGGACAAAATGTAATAATATAACAGTCTCAAAAGGAGTTTCCTATTTTTTTCAATTGCATTACGTGTCGTAGAAAAAATTTAACTTGTTATTCATTAGAAGAACAATAAATCCTTTGCTTCAAAATATGCTGCTCTCTAAACTCTGAGACAGAGATGTTTTTGTTGTTTTCAAAGTATTGATGTTAAGTATAATTATTATTATTAAGTATTAATTAATTATCAAGTACTCATAACACAAAATAAGTCTTGAAAAGACATTTTCAGACTAATCAAGACCAATTATTTGGAAAAGTCTTGATTATTTTCATTTAAATGTCATAGAAATTATTAGTATACAAGCAGGAATTCCTGTTTCAAAGTAACAAACAGAGCCATGCCTCTAATCATGATTTTTTTTTAAAGTGTTCTCAGAAAGCTCCCTCTCTAAAATGTCCTTTTTTTTCAAGTATGTAGGACAAGGATTGGTCACATCATTCTCACTCATAATCCCTTTGGAGTCAAGAGTTCGCAGAAGATTGATGCATCTCTGCAGCTATGTCAGACATGTGCTTTTTATTTGGTCACCAGGCGGTCCCTGCCTTATCACCCAAACAAAGCCAGCTGAGAATTTACTTTGTGGGGCATCTTGGCCGCTCACAGCCTAAATGTTCTCACTTTTTATACACAACCTGGCTACTCGGATTATCGTTCCCAAACATTGTTATCTAGCTGTTGTAGCAGTTTCATGATAGAAATTTGAGTTTTATTGCGTAACATTATCTATATAGGAGCTCATATTGTGTGTTTTTCTCGATAGACCCCTTTATCGAGAATGTATCCAATGAAGGTCTTTCAAGTAATCAGAAAGGTTCCTTTTCCTCCGTTTTTCTGATTTGTGCATTACTCATAGATCCTAAAATTTATCTTCATTTTGGTTTACATTTCTATGACCTGCAACTGATTGGTGATATGCTGTATTGAAAGGTGGTAAAACACTTACCCAATCTCCATTTGGGAAGCTTGGGAACATATTCTGAAAAACAGCAGCAAAAGGAAGCACGCGTTATGAGAAAAGCAGACACAAAATCTCACTCTATAATACACCAATAGATGACTAGTGACATGTACAGGCTCGTATTGTTCAACAGTTTCCATACTGCTACCGTTAATGCATTTAACTTATTTTAGAATACCTTTTCATACCTTCAATAGCGGCCCCTTTTAACGTTTCATTAAAGAAAATCTTTCCATTTCCTGACTATGATGTCAGAACAGAGCAAAGACTTGAAAGTGAGACAACAGCACTTTAGCACACGCTGAGATAATGTCTCAAAGTTTTATGCAGGCAAGCTCAAGAAACATTTGTAGCTCCAAGTCGTTGTTATTTCCATATAATTTTAGTGCACTCCTTGACCCAGATATTGCTCATTTTTTTATTTTTCTATTGGCCGTCCCCAGGATTTGTGACTTCCGACCCAGTAAAACACATCAAATCTTGTGTGCCATAAGGCTTTTCTCAGTGAAAGTTCAACATAAAAACATCTAGTCGTAAAACCTTCCATTAATAAAGTGAAGCGACGGATATAAATTACTAATGTCACAGATTATTACTCTCACTGTGACGTGTGTTCTGTTTTGTGCGAGCTAGCCGCTGAACTTTGGATCGCTGTTATTTGAACCAGCCATGGTCTTTGCAAAATACCATAGTAATCTTTCATTTTTAATTAGATTTGATGGTAGTCCAGTGCCAGCAGGATTGCGGTGAGTTCATTTCCTCCTTGTGAAGCATGGGAGGAGCATAAGGGGTTTGTGGGAGCTGCAGAGGGTCAGTAGTTGTCTAGCAGAAGTTAGGAGCAACACGCAATCAGTCACTGTGAACGAGTGACTGCTATCAGCTCGGCAGAGAAAAGCTGGAATAGAGGCCTGACTGTGCTGAACAGCTGCAGAAGGAGGGAGAGAGTGAAGGGGAGAGAGGAGACAGAATGTGTGTGCACTTACAGATGGGATGGAGGAGGGGAGACGAAGAGGAAGAGAAAAAAAAAACGAAAGCCTACCCACATCTGTTTATTTAGAAAAGAAACCATTGTGTCATTCAGTTATTCTAACAACTTACACCGGGGCCAATGTTAGTCCCACAATGACGGCTTTTTAAATACACAGTTTACACTCCTATGAAGTGGCCTCATAACTGCGTCGGAGCCTCAGGAACGTGCCAAATGGGGGAACATGCGAGGGTTTCACATTCCCTGCCTCTCTCCTTGACGTCTCTATAGCAGTCTGTCATGCCAGGGGTTGGCTGGGAGAGATCTGGTGGGGGCCATTTGGGCCCATTTGTCTTGGTCTTGTGTGCTTTTTCTGGGTCTAATCTCTTAAATTGGTACTAGAGGTTTGGAGGACAGCCAGAAAACTGTAGGGTATCTGGGACACAACAACGTTGAAAGCCACGCAAGATGGTGAGATGGCATTGTGCTTTGTGTTCTGTTGTTTACATATCCCATCATCTGTACGGTACGTTCAGTAGCTGGAGAGCGTAAATAGCATAAATCTTGTGGACACGCAACAAAGATGGGATAGGTCCTTGATTAAAGAGGTTAGTTGAGTGTATTTCTGTAGTGGACACACAAAGAATCCAGGCTGCCATCGAACACTGCAAAAAGAAGTCACAAGTTGCATTTTCTTCTGCCAGTGAAATGACATTATTCCAATACGTTTACAATACAATTCAGATTTTTTTTAAAGTATGGTTGTCTGTAAACAACATGGTCTCATCACAAATTGCATTATGTTTGTTGTTTACAGGCTTGGCAGAAAAATTTGGGATCCATTTGACATTAACTTCTTCAAAGACAGTCCAGTTCAATGATATGGAACTTGATAATAGAATTATTTATTACGTTATCAGTCAGTGTCATGAGCTTTTAATGGATGCACAATTTCACAACTTCACATCACAGTGTTGCAACGCATTGGCTTGGTTGTTAGGACAGCCAGAACATCCTGCGTTCGCTTCCCGTGTCTGCGTGGGTTTCCTCCGGGTATGCCGATTTCCTCCCGCCTCAAAAACATGCAGCTTGAAAGATTTGGAGAACCACTGACCATGGTTGTGAATGTGAGCATGATTGAGTTGTCTGTCTCTATGTCCCAGCCTTAGACTGGCAACCTGTCCACGGTGTACCCCCCTTTAACCCAATAACTGCTGGGATAGGATCCAGCCCCACAGTTACTCTGATGTAGATAAGCGGTATAGACAATGAGTGGATGGGTGGATAGAAATCACAATGGGTATAATATTGCCAGAGTTCAAAGCATACTTTCAAGTTATAGGGGTTATTTGTCTGTTCGTGTTTTATGAACTATGGTTTGTAATGCATCCTGCTTCATCAGATCAGCCGTAGTACACCTGTCCTATCACAAACAGATTTCTTGTGAAGTAATTTGTTGAAAGTTTGTTCAGTCACAGTCCAGTGGTTGCAATGCTTATAATTTCAGATTACTTAAAAAGTGAGTGGAAACAACTGGGGAATCAATGAGGACACTTCAGATACAACATGTTTCTTCTTCTTTTACTTTTTCCTGTTCGTTTATGACTTTATTAATAAGAACAAAAAGGAGAAGAAGAAGAATTAGACTTATAATTAACTAATTTATAGTAACATTTTATGGCACAATCTTTTATTTGATAATAGAAAAAAAATCACAATTTCAGATTTTTGGAGCGTAGGATTTTATTTATTTTTTTGGACTCTGGCCCTCTTGTGTGGACTTGGTGTCTTTTTCCCTCATTTATTTTAAGCTAAGATTTTTGCCAAAAAAATTCCAGAAAACTTACATTTACATTTAGCAGCATATTGTCATGCAGTTTTAATGGTGGTGGTGATGGTCATGACTCAATTTTTCTCTGTAACAAAGCTGAGCCTTTTCCTGTCACAGGAGATCAAAGATTTCCTATAGGTGCACTCAAAGTGATGATATATAGCTTGCTTTGTTGTGTTTTATAGTGTTCAATTCTTTATTCCTGCTCGCCATATTTTGGAGATTGGTGTCATATGTTTTTGACGGGTTAAATCTTTATTGCTGGATCCATATGTGCTTGTGTTTGTCTGCGGTGATACAAATGGCCCTGGGCTCTGTATAAATAGCTGTTCATACAGGCTGATGGCGAAGCAGCATGTGTTACAACAGCTGGCTTGTGCGATAGGTGGTGTGCAGAGGCCGTCCAAAGATTCACAGAGGTCTGTCAGGGACAGTCCAACTACAACGCCACTTTCTATTTCACTGGGCTTCTATCAGGGTAACGGAATTAAATAACAACGTAGAGGTGAGGGGGTTTGGTGAAGGAATTCATTATTTCAATTGTGAGACTTATTCTGTTTACATAGCATCCCACAGTTATGTTTTTTACTTACATGTGGTACTTATTACCAGTAAACAGAGAATATCCAATTCCATTTAGTTTTATATACAAAAACACGTGGAATTTGATATTCTCAGAGAAGTTTTGGGCCAGATTTACACGGAACATAAATCTTGTATGTATCAAATATCTCTCAAAATGAATTTGCTTGCCAATCCAACACATAAGATGTGAATTTCATCTACTTTGTTTGTTAAGATGACATACACAGATCATTTTCAAAGCTTTTAACCATGCGAGTGGAACCTGACATAAAGAGAAGGTGAGCTGCAGATGAAAACATTACTCTGAATGAGCGTGCGCATAGTCTCCAAAAATGAGTTCAGCTGACGTTAACATTCTTTTTAACACTGTGTGATATCCAGGGAGTCTTGGATTTTGCAGCTAAAAATGATTTGGCTACTATGTGCCATATTCGGTCAACTTTAGCTGCTGTTATCGCTTTGTGCATCGCTCGGTAATTTCAAAGTGATCAAATCAGCACAAATCCCTGGAAAAGGATGAACAATGCAGAGGAAAATTAATATACAGACATGAAGGAAGGAAATGAAGCCTTAATCTCGTTTGGTTCTGTTCCAAGTAACTTATCACTTGCCATTATTGCTTCTCTGAAATCCCAAAGAGGAAGCAATTTGAATGGATAGTTCCTGCCAAGTCATTTCCTGTACTCTGATATTTCCTTTTTCAGACAACACAGTATAGACTCCCAGTCGCTCTGTTGGGATTCAGCTCACTCACTAAGTGATGAAATCGCTGCTATACGGCCCTCTGCCTGGCCACATTTCAACGACAAACAGTACACTGTATGATACTTAATTTACAGCGTAGGATATAAAAAAGCTCTTGTGTCTCATAGAATGTGGACAGCAGCACAGATTATACTTACTTTTGTATCGAATCTAAAAATGGAAAACAAAACAGGAAGTTAGAAGTACAACTAGTACAATACAGTGCATCGCAAAATGTACAGAGATACTCTCTACCTCGGGTTCACAATAGTCCACAGGTCACACACTACTTTTTCTTGTGTCTTGCACCCTACATTTGTCTTTACAATTAAAGGTTAAAGTCAGATTAAGCACAGAAGCAATAGGAGTCTGTAGAATCGCAGTACGAGGCGTGGTAAGAAATGCATGCACTCATACTCCGGTTAAAATGTTTACGTGCCCTTATAGACTGATTTACAATCCTATAATACAGGTCTGTGACTCAAAGTAAACATAGTTTGATTTCAGTCACATTCAGGTGTGCACATGACGTTAGAAAAATTGACTTCTTGACTTAATTACAGTATAATCAAAATTTTAAAGAGCATGTAAACATCGCGGTTAAGGCTATAAATGCATTTTTTTCACACGTCAGGCCTTGCGATGACTGAAATAGACACAAATCTATTTATTCCAGTGATGGGCCGTCAGGACCAGCAAGGCCTTCACTGCTGGCCTAAACACTATCAGAAGCACTGACCAACATTTACAACCTATATTCTAATATTTGTTCCATGAAATTACGTTTATTTATTCCCAACAGTCTATTCTCTTCATTTTGGAGCGTTTCTCTTGGCTACATTGCTTCCAGTACGTATATGTGGATGTTAGATTTTTTGTCCAATCAGATTTCAGTCTCTATGTGCTGCCATGTGAATCTAATCTGCCCAGGGCCTTCAGAATCAGTAGTGCTGGCCGATGTAACTTTAACTATATTAGCAATGGGACTGTTTCTTTAACCAATCAGATTTCAAATTCCCCTCTAAGGTCCAGCTAGCTGGCCTACAATAATGTCAGCATTTTTCCGTCCTCTGATTGGTCGGTCAGAGCAAAACTGTTACAGCCAGGTTCGACTAGCAAAACACGTCTGTAACGATCTGCACAGATTAATACATTTGAGTTAGAATTTTTTACGCCCACAATGGCTGACGGAGGAGCAGAAATTGACTTGGTCTCAGACATACTGTACGCATCTCAGGTGCTCCGAGCGCACGGAGAGGGCCAGCGCAAGGAGACATTCGCGCACACTACCAGCAACTCCACAACAGTGTTCTGGACAACATTCTTTGCCAGATACAGAATAGACTTCAAGATCACAAACAATTAATGTTTCTCTCCCTCCTTGACCACCAGCAGTTTCACTGAAACTGCTTTGTTATATTGCGTTTTTGTATAGTATTGATGGTTTCTATAATTGCGACGTGATAGTGGTGGTATTAAGAGGTGGATTAAGTCGGGTAAGTCCCCACTGAAGGCACAGGTACCAAATGCAAGGCTCACCACTGATTTATTCAAACTGGCTGACATCACGTATACACTCAGAGGACGACATAACTCATGAATCCATCCACACTTATGGCTTAATTGTACTTTTTGAACGTAAGCATGCAGTGTTTTAAGCACCACTACATTTATTCCCAAATGGGTCTGTTGTGGTGAGAAGTGGTCTTTAATTGAGCTGTCACAGTACCAACATTCCGCTCTCAGTGCTGCACATCTGGTTAAAGCAAACTGCTGCTGGCAAAGACAAGTGTGTTGAATATTTGAATCATCTTTGTTTTCCTTCTGCAAGATTGAAATAGTTCATGTGGTTGAGGAGTTTCTGAATAAGTGTTCTGTGTAAATAAGTCACTGCTTTAATTAACGCTAGAATGCTCAGAGGGGGAAACATCTTGCCTTGCGTGTTTCATGTTGCAGTTGAGAAGATGTTGGTGTTTGGAAATCTTTTTGTTGAAGCACACAGTGTTTCCATTCTTTGTGCTGGAGGGAAAAGCAAAAGCAGGACTCCTGAGGTATTGGGTTCCGCGTATCCATCATTTTCGACGAGTTGGGACCTTGGAGTAGCGCCAGCAGCGTCTGCGCTAGCCAGCCGTAACTGACATTGAGTGCATTGTTTGCAGTGGGAAGCTCACGGCTGTGGCCTAAAGGTACATTCCTGAGATCAGAATGCTGTTTGAAACACAAACAGCCTTTGTGCCCTCCCTGCTCTCTTTCCCTGACTCCCTCATCCACATCAAGCCTCAAGAACTAAACTGCCTTCTCCTGCTCAAGTGTCAACATGTGGGCTATCATTTTACTCACACCCACATCAACACACACCACTGAGGATGAGGTCCAGCTTGATATCTTACGCTGCCTGTCTAAGGTTTTTGTAAGGATGCATAAAATCAAAGCCTAAACTAAAACAGTGTAGATTTTCAGTTACATTATTGACAGTCAGAAAAAATTGCAATAGTTCACAATCGGGGTTGACGAAAGAACAGCACTGACTGAGGAACAGCTCAATCTGCAGTTGATGAGAGGAGCTACTGAAAATTTTTTTTTTTCTTTGGGGTCAAACTAATGGCATTATTCCTGGGCAATAAATAATTCTTGATAACCCGATTAGAATCAGTATATTTTTTTACAATTGCAATATATGTAAATATATATATTTTTATTCTAATTTCAACAAATCTACATCTGAAAAAATATTCATAAATGAATCAACTATTGGAAATCAATGATAGCTGTGGTTTAATGTGAGTCCAATCAGTACTTCACATACAAAACCCTTCAAAATTCTGTAGCTATTTAATGGGATACCCATTTTAGGTCAGAATCATTGATTGTGCATTTTGGCCGTAACTACTGTATCTAATACTTGAATTATCAGTAAAATAGATGAACTCATGAGGTTACAGAGTAAAATTTTTGCTGTCACATCATACAGCAGGCTTGATGCCTAGTGAAAACATTTTTATTGGAAATCTGGATCTATTTCATCCAAGGATGAATACATTCATAAAAAAAAGCACCACAAAACTCTTATTTGTGGGTTACGTGTTGCATCAGTCCACTGATGTGATCTTCGCAATAAATCAGTGACATCGCCATTTTCGTCATTATTTCGGTTCTATCGTGGAATTGATGTTAGTGCAAATGGCAGCAGATAATGAAACAAACATGATTACAGCTCCTATTACAAAGCAGGTCACTGGGTGCATTTTAGCATCTGTAATAGTCATACATTGTATCACATTAAGGATGAAATTGTACATTTCAGGTTTAATGTCAGTTTACATGTTGAGGCAAGACACTGCAAATAATCCTGCCATTGCTCTGAATCAGAGGCTTAACACTGACAGCATACGATATGAGGGAAGGAAACTGATTGGGCGATGATATTAAGGGATGATGGCCGCTCTGGGGTTCACAGATTTACCACATTTAATTTCCTCTCAGCCATTATGCTGGGAAATTTAATACGATGTATGGATGGATGATTAAATTATCAGCAAGGACGTAATGAGAGTCATTTGTAGCACAGCAATAAGAATTAAGATGATAGTTCTCTCTCTTTTTCTTAGTGTTTATGTAGTATTTGTGTAGACTTTAATATTGTGGTTACTCTGACTGAAGTTTTGTATGTTTCGAGGCACTCATAGGTTGAGCATCACAACTATGTGATGATTTTCTCTTTAAAAGGACATTTCAGGGGGAACCGTTTGACTTTTTACCGCACTATGTTTATCTGTTGTTACATGGTAGATGGGCCTGAAGTGCAGCATATTGTGAAATATCAGTAATATTTTTTTTCTGTCTCTCTTTGCCCCTTATTTATTTGCACTAAAACGTATAGTAATGATGGAAACTCTCACGCTTGATAAGCATGTAGCTGGTGTTAATTTATCCATAGTTTCAGAGTGGAATAAACCCTCTTCACAATAAGTCCTTATACTTTGGATGAGTTGCTGCATATACTACAAATAATCAGCAAATCATGATTGAAGAATTTTAGCATTTTTACATAAATAAAGGAATTGGTTGATTTTGAGCTGCAGTCCACCGGCCTTCATCCTCTGTTCTACTTGTCCCTCCTCACCTTGGCTTTCTCCAACTCATCTTCCTCCCCCAAACTCCCGCCCATCTCTACGTCGATCCACAACAAGTGGCCAACCAATGGGAAGCTCCCCTCCGCCGCCGGGGAGGGGGGCTGAGGGACACCGAGACAAATGCTCCGAGGGGAGAGTGTTGAGGACCACTCTGCGACCCACAAGTCTTGTTGTTTTTCCCCATGCGCTGTTTGTTTGCACTCCTGCGGATACAAGGGTCGCTGGATGGTCCAACGCGGTCCCCGCTCAGGGCTCTCGGGACGTCGGCTTGGCTTTGTGCTGGAGATCCGCTTGGAGAAACAGAGGAGGAAAAACGGTGAGAGTGGGAATCGCAGTTTTGCTGCATCGGAATGAGCCGCTCCAAACTTTTCTAAAGTAGCGGAGCGCTTTTTGCTCTGGCGTCGCTTTGCTTCCGGTGCGTTCGGGTGTTCGTTTGTCAGCACAATAATGTATGGATAACAGTGGATTTACAGCACCATGGATCGGAGCTGACGGGCTTCTTCTACAGGGGCGCGTTGGCTGGAGGCGACACCGAGCGGGGATTATTCACTCCGTGCCAGCCTGTTGAACGCCCACACACGGGTCTGCCAGCCACCATCTGCTAGGGAATTAAACCAACACCCTCCGATGAAGAGGCTCTCCGTGGGAGCACGTCAGTAGTTCCTAGTCCTATGCCTGTTGTGTGAGTTTTTCCGTTTTTTTGCGTCTTTTCTTGCGGCCATAACAATGGTAAACTGTGGCACGGTGGCACACGGCGTCCACAGGTCCGTGTGGCCTCTCGGCTGTGTGCTTTTGGTCCTGGGCTCCTTATCCGTTGCCTCGCCGTCCCATAATCGGAGACCGATATGCTGGCAAGCCATACTGAACTGCCAAGCCGAAACCGAGTGCAATTACGCGTACGGACAGTACATGCACGCGTGTGGCCCGGTGCTGAACGGCCAGAAGAGGAAGTGTCCCAGCCACTGCATCTCCTCTCTGGTCCAGCTCAATCTGACCAAAAACGGTCCGGCGCTGGAGGACTGCAGCTGCGACCAGGATTCGGTTTGCATCAGCACAAAGCGGGCCATCGAGCCGTGCCTGCCCAGGACGACCAGCACGGGCTGCACGGAGGCGCGGCGCCAGTGCGAGAGAGACCAGCAGTGCAGCTCCGCGATGCACGACTATTTAGTCCACTGCGGAAAACTTTTCAGCGGGGCGACCTGCACCAACGCCTGTCGGAATGTCATCGCCAACATGCGTAAAATCCCCAAAGCGGAGCGGCTGGACACATGCGTGTGCGACGGGACGGAGAGAGCCATTTGTGAGTTCGTCAAGAACAGCATGAAGACGCTGTGCTTCGACTCCCCCGTCCAGGCGGAGAACGGCAGCGGCTCCGAGGACTACGATGACGACGACGAGGACTTCACGGCGGAGCCGGAGCCGAAATACGTAGGGGCGATAGGAGCCTCTGTTGTCCCGGCGGCGCACTGTGTTTTGACCCTGCTGGCATCCATTTTGGCTCTATTGCCTCTCCTTTAATCCAAGGGTTCATAATCTGCCCCCCCTCTCAACCCGACTATTGTCCGGATAAAAGGCAGACTCAACTTTTGTCACTCTTTGACCTGCTACCATTGTGTGAAGTTTAGAGCCTCGGGGAGTAAAGAAGAAGCGTGTTTTGGGGACAGAGCTGCCATGTCTTAGGACGCAGATTTGTAACGATGCTGAAGGATATTTTCTATGCAAAGCAAGTCCAGAAAGAACACATTCTGATCTGTTCTCCTCCTAAAGAACACCAATCCACGGCTCTCCACAGGCTTTGTGATAAGCTAAATTGGATCCTCTGAGACTCTGATAAGGTCCTGGAGATACAGAGAGAGTTGTCTTGTTTTGGTAACAATACGACTTTAATCAGTATAAGCTGTGCACTGCCAATCTTTTTGATGTTTTTTGGAAAGATATGAACTATTTTTATATGACAGAGACTGTTGCCATTGGTGTCAGGCCATCTGTTTGAGTCTTTAGTATTTAATGCTGGAATCTGCTCCTATGGAATTGTACATAGATTCGGTTAAGTGAAATGGTAATTTATTACTTTCCACCTAGTTACATCCAAATGATCTTTGTGTGAATGAAAGGTGAGAATTCCAGCTTTAAAGGGAACTTTATCAGTGTGTATTCTCTTCAAACGTTATGTACATTGTATATATGTGTATAGCCTATAGATTTTTTGGCAGAGAATCCTCTATGTGTTCGGCTATGGGATGATTTATTCACTGTGTAGCCTGGAAAAACAAATGTCTAAATCCACTGTATGACTGCCTTAATGATATACTTTTATAGAAGGCATAAAAGAGACTTGAAATTATTCTTCGCGACTCTTGACTTCTTTCTTATTTTCCACATTAGTTGTACAGTTTTGGCTCAGACCAAATGGAAACTTGAATGATTTGGTAATGAGTTTCTAACACACTTATGCTGCTGGGGTATTTGATATTGTTAACAGTTGGGCTGAGAGTCTGAACTCTTGATGTTTTGTTATCGTCTATAATGTGGTAGAAAATAGTCATTAGCGAAGCCACGAGCAGTCAGCACAGATCTGTTATGGTGACAGATTTTCTTTTTCACTTAATATCTGTTTGCAGCGGTTTAAGATGACGGAGAGGGGAGAGTTTATTTAGGTCAGGGAAAAAAAACAACGTGTGAGATTTTGTTTTCCATGTGCCTTAGAGTTGAATATTCAGTAAAAGAATTTGTCGATCCAGGTGCAAACAAGTAGGCTGAAATTTAATTCTTTTAAGTATAATTTTACATTGCTTAAATTTCAAACATTAAAAAAAAGGGGGAGTTTGAAAATTTGTCCCATCCCAGGGGGTGTCAAAGTGGAGGGGACAGCATCATCACAACTGGTTTCATCCTCACAATCACAGCCAGTACAGCTGTGGAACAAATGGTAGCTTTTATACCCCGGCATCTGTAACGACTGAATAAAGGTCTGAGGGGGCTTAATGAGCTCATTTCAAATGCAGACCAGCTTCCTCTGTTGACTGATAGCCTAATGACCTGCAATGTCTTGATTTAGCGAGCTGTTGTCAAAAGCAACTGTCACCATAAATCAACAAAACACCCCCCATCCCTATCCCCATCCCCTCCAGTGCCCTCTGCACTCATGTATCAGGATAAATCAGGCACTAGCAGTGAAAGGATGAATCAGTCACGTTTAGACATAAAACACACTCACATTTATAATTAAAGACAACAAATAGATATTTCATTTGGATCAACTCATAATCATTTCAAATATGGCTGACATTACTTCAGCAAAAATACCTCAAACTGCTCCAGGAATCATTCATAACGCGGATTAATTTACAGGAATGAGTTTTGGTGGTGTGTGTCCATGGATTTTGTCTTTTATGTGCATTTACATTCACTGGCCTTCATCTGTATAAATGCAGACAACCTTATATTTATTTTCTCGTGAGTAACCCTTGTCTTATTATTAAACTTGTGAATATTATGAGAAGTCCTAATGATATTACAGATCAGGACAGCACTCTCCGGTCGGCTGCAGGGACTTTAATGCAATGATTTGCTGCAAAATGTTTTATTAGAGGAAGGACAAGGGCCCTCCAGTTGAATGGATGGAAGAGAAGTCGAGTGGCATCTTTGTCATGGAAATGTTAAGCACATAATAGTTGGGTAGCACAATAGGGAGGCACTTCATTCTTTCAGGCTGGCTTGACACCTCTGGAGAGCTGAGCGGCAGGGAAGCATGTGGGAACGATCTGCTGCCGCTTGGATCTCAACTCAACTCTCCGCTTGAACACAAGTGGAAGAAGAAGAAGAGAACTCATGACAGGCCTGGCCAGGGTTTTATCTCCACTTCACACCAACCACCCCCCGTGTGTTTCATCACATTATCTCCTTCTATGCATTTTACTTTATTCACACACATTTTGCTTCCTTATCGAATAAAACAAAACAAAAAAAAACCAATCTGCTGTGTTGATAGAAAAATACATGCACACTATTTTGAACCCCTGACCCTTTCAACACCATATACAGGTATACTTCACCACACACACAAATTACTTAAAACAGCTAAAATATGATTGGATATGCATTGGATCTAAAGTAACATTCTCTAACCAAGTTTTTTGCAGTGTCAGTGTATGAAGCTTTCTATCTTGAGAATAATATAGAGGCACCCCCCCACACCCACACACACACCCCTCCACCCATTCTCCCTCCCCTTTTTCTTTGCATTTGTTCAGGCACTTTAGAAAAAGCGCAGCATGCGTTGATTAGGCTATAATAATACACGGTGTGTGAATGGATGAATGAGCTGCAAAAAATCTCACAAAACTAGCCTGTCTGTCATAAAATCTCAACCCCAAGTGTTTCTGCAGGTCTACGTTTGATTGTGTAACGCTTAGCAAGCTACTTTTACACTTTTCCTTTTAGAATGTGTGTGTTTTAAAACAAAAACACTTTCTAATCAATTAAAAGTCATCTTGATAATGCAAAGAACAGAGAAAATAAGAAAATAATTTTTTCCCACTGTTTCCTACCGTTAAAACGTCTCTCTGCGCACACACACACACACACACACACACACAGTAAGAGGTAGGGGTGT
>OMNV01008058.1:13672-25101 GCA_900303265.1 Brotula barbata | reverse complement strand
GGGGGGGGGGTGTTCTGGTGTACTTTACAAACTGTGGCTGTTTGTGTTCCAGCTCTTTGAGCGTGTGTAAGGTATCTCTGCCATCGACTCTGCTTCAGTGAGTTCCCTTCACCTCCACGATCTGTTTCTTTGGCCTCCTGAACAAAACGCCTCACACTTCACCTCATGCAGATCATTTCACCTCATGTAGATCAGAGGATGATATGTTAAAAAGGTTCTCTGTAATCTCAGGGTAATGACCTGTGTTGTATGCATAAAGGAGAATTGTTAATTAGTATTATTTATCCCAAATTTTCTTGACAGCTCTCATAAGATCAAATTTTTTGTTTTACGTCAGTTATTTGTTCTGGAAGTCGGTTTCACTTCGAGGACTGACACACAATATGGTCATACATATATGATTACATAATTTATTATTTCTAAGGATATTCAGCTACATGTGCATTTGGCCTCCAACACTCTTCTGTGCAGTGTTTTTAATTAAGTCCTGGCATCAGATGCATCCACGTTTTCTTCACGCAGAAGTAAATGGAAAATGTATAAGGAACCTTTCAACAAGAGAAAGTCCTAAATGTTCCACTGTTTCCATGCGCAATCCGAAAAAGAAAACAGACGTAAATCTTGAATATAATGCAAATGTTGTGGTTTGTATACAAGGTATGTTAGTTCGGAAACACAATTTTCCATATGGAGCCGTGTCCCAGCATTCCCTTAGGTGTGTGACTGTGCATAAGTGCTTGGGTCCCAGTTTAGTTTGTAGCGTCTGTTTTCCCCATCTCTAAAACTGAACTGTGTTTCTCATACTTTACCTGCTGAGACCTTGACGTGCACTCCTCGCTCCCTGCTCCTCATGTGCAGTGACCATATTTCTCACAGGCATTTATTTTGGCCTTGGCTCCGTGAGTGCTTATGCAGAAAGTGATGTAGAAACGGTTGGACAGTTAGAATGGCTGAGACGGAGGAGGAGGCACTGAGATGGAAAGTTCATTTGAAAGGATTTGGAAATAATCCCCTAAAGTTACCACAGGGTATTGGATGGAATGGCTCCACCTCTACTCCCCTCTGTGCTCCTGCCATAGCTTAGGCACACATTTGTTAAAAGGTCGTGGGTTTGAGGCAGAAGCGTGTTGGTGTATTTCTGTCTTTGATTCGTCTTTGGCACATTTTTTGGTAGCGTAAACACTGGTATTTCATCACTCTCCTCTCTCTTTGAATTCACGGTTAAAAGGAGACGAGGTGACACGCTAAAGCAAAGATCATTGATTTTGCCTCTCCCTCGTTAGCTGCTAGGCCGATGCCAGCAGATTTTCTGGAAAGCCTTGTTGTTTTTCTCCCTTGTATTTCAGCTGCCACTTTGATTTCATCATGCAAGACCTCTGCTGAGTTCACAACCCTTTGAAATGAGAAAAAGGCCTGTAATCCAGTTACCCAAGCTGCTGCCCAGCTCCTCGGGTCCTGAGAGAAAACCTGCAGGACTAATCCCACTGTCACTACCAGAACGCTTTGCTACCTGACTGTTTGTGGCAGCCGTTTGATATATTCCCTGTTTAAAATGTTACTGCACAAAGAGGGTCACAAAGTGTTGAACACTGGTTTTGTTCACAGTACTGCAGCGACTCTAAAAGAGAAAAATCAAATGGATGATTTGGATAAAAGTTCACTTACCAGGCAGGGATCAGAGTGTTGCTTTTGGTACACGAATGTTGCAAATAAAACTACCTAGTCTAGTTTGAAAGGTTTGTATCTTTTCTCTGCCATGAGGAGGTTAATGTGCAGATACGATCATTTAAACATGTCGCGTTTATCTGTCTACAGAATGAAAATCGGGAGAATCTCAATAATCTCCGTTTAAATGCACCGATGTCTACTTAAGTTGTTATGAATACCCAGATAGAACCATTGTTTTACGGGCCCTAAAGCCGTTTCCATCCAGATCACACTGGCCCACCGTTTCAAATTCAGCTCATATCTGAGAGACAAACACATTGCTGTTGCATTTAAATTGCTTGCATTTAAATCTGATTTCTTCATTCAGATTTCTTGCTGCAGTGGGCTTCGGGTTGTGTCTGAACTCAGCCATATAAAGGTCACAGTATGCTTCATCCTACACATTGGTCAGAGAGCGGAAGGACGAGGCCATTGGCCAATTGGAAAAGTGACTCCACATCTCATTGTTTCTAATACTCCACAGAGAGAAAAGAAAGTGAAACTGTGTTGTTTATATCCCTTTTTATAGTTGTGGGAAACACACAGGAGACAGACAATTCCTGCCTGCCACCTTTCTCCCTTTCTTGATGTGAAATTTTGTGCAGATTCCCAGTTGACACTATTCCTCTCATTTCTATAATGTCATGTTGTTCATTCCAACTTCAGGTGTTGGCTTTGGTGAATCCATTTCCCTTTCCATGTGGGTCCCTGAACGTGTCGGACGGGCACAAAACATTGAACTTTTTTGTTCCTAGAACAGATGTGGATTTATGTATGGATGGATGACTACAAAATGAGGTTTGAAACCCCAAAGTGTCTGCACTTGGCAGAGTGTTATCTTGAGTAATTGGTAACACTATCGGTCTCCCTGTGGCATTTTATGGTCATTTTGTGCGATGGGACAGTAAATTCTTCTTTTCTGTCCTTTAAGCAAATTGTGTTTCACTTCATTACACTCTGTCAGCCAGGTTGGAACGGAGCTGCTCCTCATCAGCGAGTGGTAGCCGGCAGGTCCAGCTGCTTTGCGGGCTCGGGGGGACATTCCCAGCGTGTTCGCACATCGCTGGAGCGAGAGTGTTTGCCTTTCACTTTGACCACAGCACAAACAAACGCACCCACAAATAAACAAAACACGAGGCTGGGTCACAAGTGCAGCAGGATGCAGTCCAAGAGATGTGAAACGTCAGGACAGATTGTGTGTGTGCGTTTTGTGTGAGTGTGTGTAGTGTAGTGTGTAGTATGACTAGGCAGGTTACAATCACAGTAATCTTGCACGTCATTTTGCATTTACAAATCTAAGAACGTTTGTATTCTTTTCTTGTAGATAGCCGTTTCATCATTCCTTTCTGGATTACCCATAACCCACCTCTACCTTCAGAAACCTCCCCTTGCTGTGAATTTTTGAGGAGCCTCTGCAATTCAGAGGAATGGGGAGGCGAGGGGCAGAGGAAAGAGGGCGGGGGAGGGGCAGGGATGGGAGACAGAGAAAGAGACAGAGAGGAAAACACAAAACTTGCTGACACGGGGCATAACTTAATTTCCACGGTAGGGGGACAGCTGCGCGGTGTAATCTGCCATGGCAGGCCATTCAGACTTCAATGGCAGGCTTGACCCGCCAAGGAAAACTCACACTGCAGCCAAGCCCCTTCACAGCGAAGGAGATGGTGACCGGGCCACCATTTATGGGCTTATTTTAAAGAAACATACCCTTCTTGCTTGTTATTGATAACACCCCCCCCCCCCACACACACACATTCAAGGTAGTACAATTCATGAGGGCACACAAACTTGTGGAAGCACTATGTTGTCGCTGGGTCCATGTTAAGTAATTTAGTGTAGGGGTCACAGTTTATGGCAAAAGTGGAATATTTTTTGCGAAAACTTATCACCAAAAATTGTGCATTTGTGCAACGAGTAGGGTTTTTGATGCCCATAAGGTCAGATTTTTCCTGATCCCTGTTTTGATGACTTTATTGAAGAGTTGTTTTCTATACCGAGTGTAATTTTGTTGACCATAGTAAAAATGTTCAGTTAAGTTCGATGGGTGTGGCATCATCTCAGGCACCGTCTCAGAGTGCAGTTAAGGACAAAGATTTTGCGGTGCGTGGTTAAATCTGCTACCAAAAGTCAAAACAGATAGACAGGAAATGCGCTTTCACATCAAAATGAATAATGAGGCCAGAGCTCGGGAGTTGTGGGGAGTTAATAGTGTGGCAGTGGAAGTCAATAGGGGCCAGGGTCTCACTCCATTAAGTTGACCCCCAGGGCCATGTATTCATCCCTCACACATTCATTTCCTCTTTTATGCTCTCGCTTTTCACAGCGGAGGGCAAGCCGGAGTGCGGGCTCATGGAGAACAGCCTCGGTACAGTCTGCAGGTCATAAATATGTTGGGCTGGTGTGTGAGTTGATGTGGCTTTGTTAACCCAAACAAGAATGGGAGTCTTCAAAGTCATTAATGAAAAGGCAGCTGTGGGACAGAGGACACGCTGGCTGGGAATTAAATCTCAGTCTGTGTGTTAACGTGTGATTGGGGATGTTTAACTGTGAAGATTGATCAAGAGTAGAAAATCGAGCGTTGGTATCCAAATCCCCCAAACTCCCCGTGTATTTATGGGATTCAGTAGCCGGTAGGTCCGCATATGAAAACACTTAAGGTTATAGCATCCAGCAAAATGATGTCGGTTATAAACTAGTCTCATCTCTCAAGTGTATAGTTATGTATTAACATTGAAGTTTGTGGCTGTAATATGAAGTGCCTCGGATATTATGTTTTCCCAGATTACAACAATTACTCAAATATGCATGGACCATGAAAACCCATTAGGTTTGATAGTTTCAGGGGTGGATCCAGTTGATACATTTAAAAGAGAGAGAGATAGAGATGTTTTAATATATACAGGGCATAATATCTTCAGTTTCTTGAGTTAAATCAAGCGAGGCCTTTAAATGAATAAATCAATCATCGATCAATTAGATGGTATTGACTTTCCCATCAGCGTAAGACATATGTGTATTCAGCAGATTGGTAAATGACCCTAATAATCCCACTGTGCCCTGGTTTAGCGCTCTATTCTTCCTGTTGTGCTCCCTGCAGTGGCATTTGTAAACATCTTCATGTTAAATCCCCAGAGCAAACACACACCAAAGCCTTCAGCAGGCTCCACTTCAGTCTGCAGCTGAAAGAGCTTCACACCCGAGGACGTCCAACCAGAAGTCCAAGGGCTCAGGGTTTTGCATGGTTTCTTAAGTAAACAAAAGTATCATTTTTGGTATATTTATTTTTTTTAAAAACCCAGCTAATTTTCACAGAAAAACAGAAAATAGAAAACACATTTAATATTGGTTTTAATTTGTTCCTGCTGATTTCCATAGAAAACAATCCTCCTTTTTAGTCTCTGCGGTGAAACACCAAAAGCAGAAAACATGATGAATCTGTTATTAACTGGGCTGACATGAGCTGAACGTATAATGAATATTCCCACTTGGACAGCATGGGCATGATGACACAATGGTCCAGAATAAGGCTGGTGAGTCAGGGTCATTAATAATAATAAAGCCTCCTTTGTGCTTGGGCTCATAATGGAGCAGAGCTTTTAGTTCAGATGTCTGCATTGTTTTAGTTTGACAGATTCAATTCAAAGGCTAAAAGACAAATATGAAACAGGGAGACTTTGTGACTTTTCATTTCCTCTGCGGTTGTCTGTGTGCACGTCACCAACCAATAACATGCCAATGTGACGTTTGACAGAATAGAAGAAACAGTAATGTGAATTAAGATGTGAATTCTCACATCTGTGCGAAGTTGAAACCCAACAGCATTGGTCAGTGTTGAAATTGTTCTCAACACAAATCATGTTTATGAACAGTTCTAGAGGTGTTGTGAGACTTCTCAGGTAGCTGGAGTACAAGCTGGGTATAGATGCACCTTTATTAAGTTTGCCGAGGACAGAGAGGGATGGAGAGAGCTGGTCAACAGATCATCTGTGGTGCCCCAACCACCCTTCGGGGTTATGGGATAGTAGTAGTAGTAGTAGTTATTAAGTTTGTGACACGTTTAGAGGACACAGTGATTCTTTAGTGGAAAGAAAAGAGTTTATGTCTGCCCATTGGCTGAAATACAGAAAAGTTTCCTGTAACCAAATAATTTTCCATACCTTAAAACATAATGGCAGCAGATGTAGGAAGTTTTTTATCGTTTTGCCATATGCGTAATCTTTTAGGATGATAAAGTTGAAAATGGAGTCATCATTATTTTCAATTATATTTAGCCAAAAAGAAAAAAGGAAAAATACTCGCAACTATGACAATAATGTAAAAAAAAAAAAAGCGGGGAAATGATGGCCAAATCACAATAAAGCAATAAAATGTCAGAAGTGTTCCACCACATAAACCTTTATGAAGACTCTTTGTGCTTCATGGATGATGTTTGAGCTTCTTCTTTTTTTCTCCGCACATGGAAATCTATCTTCAGCAGCTCTCTTCGGTAAGAGAGGGAAAGCTGAGCGAGTGTTTTCCTGAGCTGCTCGTATGTCACGTTAAAGACACTGCAGGAAAAGCAGAGGAAGGCGGTGCCTACGACAGGGAGTTAGTAATGTCTGGGACTAGAAACAGAAGGTATGTGTGCAGTTGTGCGTGTTTCGTGTGTGTTTTTTGGGAGGGGGGATGGTGCTGCACGAAGTAGAGTGAAAGTGAACAGGCCGAAATGTAGGAATGGAAGGGAGAGAGTTTGTGTCAGCAAAAATGGAAGCAACACCGAGAGAGAGAGAGATGTTTGGCCCGAAACCAAGGAAAATGGCTGTTGACATGTGCTGTATGTACCGTATACAGCCATGTTTGAGTCCGTGTTATGTAAGAGTTATGGATAAGGATCATACTGTAAGGTCCACATCATCCAACAGCAACCTTCAATCAAATTTCAGTGTTCAGGATTGTAGCATTTCCATCTCGTATTTTAGCAAAGACACACAGCAGAATATTTGACATTTAAGGTAAGGCTGGGATTAAATGGACAGGCTCCCATAGATCAGTGCCTGCACGGCGCTGTGATGACAATAAAGATGATTTTGATATATAGCTTGAGCACACGGTTTCTGAATGTTGAAGTGGGCATGGATTTATACTTTTAAATATTTTGAAAGATTAAATTGGTTTATAAAGACTTTGAGGAATGGAGGCTGCTGGAATGGATCAGAGGGCTGCAGACAGTTCAGGGCTGCAGGCAATCAGACAGGTAAAGCTCTGCAGGCAGCTGCTTCCACTCAGCTCTCAAACACACACACACAGAGGGAGAGAGAGAGAGTAGCAGATTTCACTTCTTTCAGTTGTAATCTGATCTGGGTCAGTGGTCTTACGTACACATTAAACCTTTATATTTGTTAGTTTTGCTGTTAAATCTAAATTGTGGAATAAATGCATATAAATGAATGGATTAAGAGGATTCAGTTGTTCACTGAATATACCTAATGCTTGGGTAAATTGATTTGCAGTCAGATAATCAGTATAAATTTCACAGTGACTTACTGCCTTAATCGGATTACTATCAAAGTTGAATTTGCATGTAAACAAAAGGATGACAAAGAAAAAGAAGCATCAGGAAGTGTCATAGCCATTCCATGCAGCTGTGTCCTCTGTTTCAGATACATAAGCTGAAGCTGAAGTGCTACAACAAAACATAAACATTTCTGCGCGCCATAGGCCGTTCTGATATTCATAAGACGCCGACATACTCCACGTTGTTTCATGTCGACGGTTTTCCGATTCATTTCCAGCAATTCTAACTCATACGGTCAGCTGTAGAAATGAGTGTTAATTTATGAAAACGGATGAAAGCCTGCTTCTGTTGCCTGGGTCAAGATGGTAACTCAGCAAAGAATTATGGGCTGCTGCACCACTTTGACCCGTGAGATTATTTACTGAGATAGTAAAACTTGGATTGGTAGAAAGTAGGATGTAAATATTTAGATAGGAGTCTGACCTTCAGCTGCACCTTAGGCAGCAGGCAAAGGGATAACATTATTCATGCTGTACAGCTACGCTCTCCACTGTTTGTTAGGATTTAAATGACTCCTATAAGGTGACAGTGATCCATGTATCATTGATGTCTTGTAAAAATAAAAGGCAGTATTCTACACGCTCGAATACATCACAACAAGGATTTACCAAGGAGGAAATCACTTCCAGGTTTGTCATGTCATTACCGAAATGAACGTTTGTTTACATGAATAATTCAATCGTCTGTCTTGGTGATGTATTTTCTCCTCCCTTAAAGTGTGAGCTAACTTTTGTCGTCAGTGTGACTGTTTTTTTTATTTTTTTCCCCCTCCTTTTCTTTGCTCATTTGTTTGGTACTTCCCCGTTTGGCAGCTGAGTAGAATAAATTAATCATCCTGTGTCTTATTATACACCCAACTTTCTAAAGTTTCTGATTTGAAGCTCAAAGAGTGCCATTAGATCTTCCGTCTCTTCTTGGTGGACTGGAGTTTTGCCTGAAGCGACAAATTGTCATGGCTTGGAGAAGAAGTGAGTCATTCCTGTGCAGCCGTTTCATTTTACAGCCGCCTCTGAATGGCGTATCGGCTTCCAGTGGGTCCTTGGCCTTTGTTGGGGGAAAAGGAACAACAGCTGTTGCTTTCACAGGATTTTCTAACCCTGGGTCGTTCCAAAGAAAAAGTCTTTCTTCCCCCTTCCATGCACAGAGCACAGTCACAACCCGCTCATCGTGATACCTGCTATCTGTCCTCTTTCCTTCTCTCTTTGAAACACACATGGCTTTGCCTTGTTTTTTCCTCTGGTCCTTTTTGCAAAAAAGTTGGGGGTGGAGATGAAAATCCAGTGAAAACACGCAGGTTCAGCTCCTTCTTTCACCTGTCTCATTATTAACAGTGTTGAAGGACAGACTCAGAATTCCCTCCAATTATTCTGTCTGTAGGCCGCCTGTCTCCCTCCGTCCACCCGTTGACAGAGCAGCTAAATGAGTCCCAGCCAGGAATGTTAATCAAAGAATCTGACATGTTGCTGGAGATTTTTGGCCTTCAGCCTCTCGGCCAGGTGGCTTTGTGTCTGTGTCTGTGGAGGAGATCTAATATCAGGACTGCACTGTGTGAACCTTTTCAAACTGCCTGCTTGTGTCTTGTGACTTTTACTGCCATTGTTTTATTCTTGTTTCAGATATTGTGATTGTAATTCTGTCCAAATTAGTGCGCAATTTGTCATTTTCTGCTCTTGTAACCACAGAGAGGTGCAGATTTATCTAAAACTCTGGTTGCGGTCTCATATTGCTCCACAGTTCATTTTGGCTTGGACTCATCCTCTCCTTGGTTTTTGGTTTTTGGTTTTTACTTGAGTCTTGGTCTGGCGTTGGCTTTAACACCCATCTTTTGTTTTCTACCTTTCTCATCCAAACCACAGAACATTGCTGGCGCTGGTAATGGAGTTTGTTTTCATATCCATAAATCAGCAGATGAAAAAATGATTTTAATGTTGAAATTTATGAGAGATGAGAGAGATGCTTCTTAATCGTGTTAAATGGGAACCAACGAGTTTCTCCACCACAGGATTGTCTTGTGCCAAATTGTACAAAACACACTAACTGCTACCTTTTCATGACGTTTGTGAATTTAGTTCAAATATATATGCCTGAAGAAAGTTTAATCTATCGTCCAACATCAGTAAAAACAATACAGTTACTATATATTCCCTGTTTTGACGCTAATAATCATTTCACATAGATTCAAGCAGCAACAATGATTTTCTTTGTGATTTATAAGTGCATCAATGTTTAACTTTGTATATAAAAGTCAACACAGCAGATCTGAATATGTGATTATTGTGAGGGTGTAGCGAACAGAATAACAATGTGTGTGTTTTTCTGTGCCAGTCAGTCACACAGTGTGGCGGATGGATGGAGGATGGGATTTGAGGTTTGTAAGACTAATTCATCATGTAGCTGAAAGGCCTGGGGCGAAGCAGATCAACATCAAACAAAACACAAACTAATTGCAGAGCATTATAGTGCAGGTTCAGCAACAGAGGTGTTTGGTGTGTGTGTGTGTGTGTGTGCGTGTACGTGCCCTGGCCTCCTTTTGGGGAGAAACCACAATGTTTAATCTAGACATTAGTACTCTAGCAGGCATGTGGCCAAGCTGTGTATGTTTGCTTATGGTTACCCAGCCAAAGAAAAGATGATAATGAAATACCTGTGTACACTAACAATCCCAGATAAACCCAAACATTTGTTCACCACAAGAAAAAAAGCCATTATACTCTATTTATTACACAGACACAGTATTTCTCTGGCTTTCTTCCGTGCCTACTGAAAAAGAGAAGAAGCAGCAGCAAAGAAATGTAAAATTCAAGAGCACGTGTACCTGCACCGAGGCTGCAAAAGCCTTTAAATGTGTTGTTTTGTTCACCAAAGATTATCAATACTTGTAGATTAGATTAGATTTACTGATAAGAATACAGGAAGTAAAGAATGAAGCTTCTACTGCTCCTGGTTTCAAAAGCAATCGAATCCAACTGGTGGCTTATTAATGACCACAGGGAGGCGCCTCGTCACACCAAAAATAGTCATTTTTTCATTGGCCTACGCACTGACATTGTCCCAAATTTTAACTAAAATCACACTGGTAATGATGTGAATTTTGGCAGAGGTAAATATCCATTTTCTCCTGCGTTGGATGATATGTGTAGATCGTCTTTATATAGACTGGGTCATTTCACTGACGTATAGCCTCGTTTGTTGATGGCGTGTGTGTTATTGTTAAGTGATTTTCAAGCTGAGTACATTTCTTGCCTCATAAAACCCTTTAAACCACCATTTCCATTTCTGTTCGATTGTTACACGCCTTCCTTGCAGTCCTTGGCTTTGAAAAGTGGCTTTCCTCCTCTTTTGAAGGCTGATTATTTATCGCGTCGTATTCATCAGGAAAATCTAGTGGTGCTTTAGTGCTACCTGTTGAGAAGTAAACTGCAGGAGGTGCTCAGCATCCTGAAATCCCCTGTGTGAATAGATGCAGGCGATTTAGCAGCAGATGATGCTAAACCTGAACTAATGAGGGCAATATTTCTCTCTAATCTACCGTGTCTGAACTGAATGGATCCTAGTCATTCCTACGGGGGAATTTTTTCATCCTTGCTTGCGCTCTGTTTGTCTGTAAACGGGAGCCAACTGGCTGTGTCCTCATTGGGTTCCTCTCGTTCTCGGTCCTTGTAAGGTGTGGACATGGTGCGTTTGCTGGCAGATGAGGTGTGCAGCCGCTTATGGCCTCCTCCAAAACTCTTTGCCCTCAGTTTGTGTTAAGAGATGGATTAGAAGTGGAGGACACAAATTTCCAAAGCTCTTTTTACTGTAATCCACAGTGTTTATGTCAGATGAAATGTCTGTGAAGGCTCTCATTCATCCAGGTCATGGTTATCCAAAAATGGTTGAATCGAGTGCAACTGGACAGGATACATTATCGGGTCCAGTTGCACTTGATTCAACCCTTCTCGATACGTCAGATGAAATTACTGATGTCATCCTCAGGGTTCACCACGTCGTCATGCAGCTTCTGTCAAACCCCATCAAAGGCCACTTGTACATGAAGAAACTTGTCCACTTTAAGGCAAATAGTTCAGTATTATCTCTTCAGATAAATGTAATACCAGGTAGAAAAGGCATCTAAAAAAATCTCCCAATTTGTAATTGTGTATAATTAAATATTTAGAAATTCAAAAAT
>OMNV01008058.1:0-13652 GCA_900303265.1 Brotula barbata | reverse complement strand
AAATTCAAAAATGATATATGTATATATATATATATATATGTATAGACACGTATATCATTTCTCTTCATTATGTTTAATCTTTTATTTTATATTTAACCTTAAAATTTTACACAAGACAAACTTTATTGATGCCACACTTGGGAAATTCACATGTTACAGCAGCCCCAAAAGAACAAGTAGAAGTAGAAGTGAGTGATTAATAGATTAAAGATAAAATAAAAATAGAATAAAAATATAAGAGGCTAAAAAAATCTAAAATATTAATTAACAAAATAATGCACACCTAGTATGTACAATACTTACACCTGTGACTTATACTGATGTATTGAGACATTAGATTAGATTTCCCTCAAATCACCCCGATTTTTGTGGTACTTGGTGGTTTGTCACCATTTTATTCTGCAATAAGGACCCATAGTAAATACATAGATAAATGCAAAATGCCATCCAGTGGTTTAATTAACTTTTCATAATATTCACGCTCCTTGTGTGTGAAAAATGAAAGTCCCTCCAGCAGGCCACCTTTTGGTTGACACCCAGGCTGGTCGGCCTTTTTGGCACCACTGGGGAACTTCCAGGATTGAAGGCTGTTAAACAAACAAAACCTGGAGGAGAGGAGCAAAGGCCACAGGGCCACGTTTAAATGTCTAACCCCCTGTTTGCATAATCTTACCACTTGTTTGATCCTTGGCTCCTTTATTTATCCCTTGATTAGTTTTCCTTCATGTAGTAACAGTTTTGTGCAGGTTTTACTGCACCCTTCATAAACCACATTTGCTTTGCCTTGTACTAAATGCAGAATCTTGTGAATGAGAACTGCTAAAATGCCTTTGCTCAGCTGTCAGTATCGTCTCACGTGCTGCTTTAAACGCCCTTTGTAAACTCAGATGGTTCATCAACAAAGGAAAGTGCCTTAGTAGCTCTCAGCGGAATTAAGTCTGATCAAACAAAGCGACCACAATGTAAAATCTTCTCATCTCCTTTCTAATCCTTGCTTGACTGAGATCTGCTCAGCGCCAGCCAAAGTAAACTTCACGCACCATAAATATGAGTAAAACCTGTAGGTGTAGCAGCTCACCAAAAACACATGAAACTCTGTTTGCCGAGTACTATTGATTGGTAAATACATCCTAAGTAGCGCCTAGTTAAGGGGCTAATTTCAGATTAAAATTCTGTTGCACCCGTTTGGCTTTTGTTGGAACACGCTGAGGACCATGTCTGTGTGTGTGCTGATGGACTACTAAACTTTTAAGATGTGTGTCACAGCATCCAGACATGTTTGACTCATTGGTGCTGAAAATGATCAGGATTTTTTAATTCCTCTACTGCCTCAAGGCCTGGACAGCTTCAACCAAACATCAACAAAGAAACAGCAAATTCAAAATGGTAGACAATTGACAATACTCAAAACAATAAATCAACAACAGAATGGTCTGAAAAGAAGCAAAATTTTGGAATGGCCACGTCAGAGTCCAGATGTTGACACAAGGCAGGGACTTGAGTTGAATCAGAAAAAATTCCAGACATTTTGATGAACTGAAGCTGAGTTGTAGGGAGGAATGGTCAGAAATTGGCCCGTTGCTGCTCTGCTGATAAAGGAAAAAGCTGTACCTGTGGACTCTATATAAAGGTAATATGTAAAGAAGAACGTAAAATTATTGCTTATACTATTTGTTAGGTGTTTATTAGGAGGGGACGTGGCACTAGCGTTTACCTTTTCACATTTGTGTCAAGAATTATGGCCTATAACATCGGTCAAAAACCCAGATGGGTCACAATCCTTCCTGTGGTGGTGTACAACATAACCAGAGAAGACATATTTCTTCATGAAGCGGAGATTGAATTTCTCTTTGGTTTCCTTGGCTGAAAACGTTGAAGAACCTTGCCCATCGTAATATTTGCTTTTATAAATGAACCTTTCTGTGGTCGGATTTCTCCACAAAATTAACACTGGTCACAGTAAGGATAAACCATTGATGAACCGCAGCATCAAATCCACTTATAACTCATGTTACCAAGCAGAAATATTCACACACGTTTGAGACGGGCAAATAGGAAAAGAGAGAGAGGTCCAGATGACGCCGAAAAGCCAGGAGATAGACTTCACAGAGCGACGTTCAGGTCGGCGCTGCTCCGCTCCGATGAGAACACAGGCTGTTCTCAGAGCGGAGAATGTTTTGGTGACCAATCCCATCGTAGGACGCCGCACCACAGGAAATGGCCATTAGACTGACTGGCGAGTGACTCAGTTCTCCATCTCTCTGCTGGCCCGAGGCCTGACAGACAGAGACGGGAAACATCAAAATGATTGTGCACCGCAAACTCATAAGAAAACAAAAAAGAAAGAAACATTTGGGCCGAAGGCTACAGATTCACAGCACACCAGGCAGAACAGATCTACACACCCAGAGAAGAGAGAGAGAGAGAGAAAAGAGAGACAGTAACGTGTTGGAGCCAAGGCAAACCCAGACTTGTGTTTATGGACATTTTTTCCTCCCAGACCACAAGCTTTCCGGCCGTGGCTTTGGATGGGTCCATGAGAATGAGTGTGATTCTCAACGAGATTTCCTCCCCCACCTCTCTAATCAGTATTTCTATTCTAATTGCATGTTTAGATTTATACTTTGATGTTTAACTATAGTCCACTTAGGGAGAACAACCTCATTACAAATTTTTTGCAAGTAATCACAACAAAAGTCTTTCCTGTGGTGCACGCCTGTGAGTTAAGAAGTTACCTGCTGTCAGGACAAATGGCACGAAGATCATTAAAAGCGGCATTTCTGTTTCTGAATCTTTATCGTCACTGTCCAATGTTCTAAATCCGTATAGTTTGTATCTCTGCTTAGTTTACAGGAAGGAAATTATTTCACAATTTTTCCCAAAGACAAAAGCGTGAGCGTGAGCAAGCAAGAAGCGTGCGACAAATAGCACAGCACAAAACTATAATTTTGGTGGTACGAATCAAGTAAAATTAGCAATCGGATCCTGATGACAGCCTAAGCTATTTGGGAATATTTGTGTTTTCGTGCTTTGTAGTCATTTTGCAGATGGCCAGCTGCTAGTGGTTTGGCCAGCCATGGGAAATCTCCCCCCCATTAGCTTGTCTCCTGCCCTTAGTCATCTCTCTTATCTTCGAGCTCAGCCCCCAAGAGCGCGCAGTCCTCCGCCAACTGGACAGAAATATTTCCCCATGAATGGAGCTACAGATAAAATTTCCACCATGATACCCTAGAGCATAGTCCTTTTCCCAGAGCAGTACCCTGAGATATCAGAGGTACACACAGGCCCTATGGCTATGAAACTGTTTCAATGAATACACAATTAGAGCATCGCCGGGTCAGTCGACATGTCATCCCCTCCGAAAAACAGACACTGGATACAGCGTTCAGATCAATTTGGTATTTCAATTTGCATGTTTGAGCCAGTCCAGTCATGTGAATCCGTTCCATGAAACCTGCAATCCATTTACATTTGAATGTGCGACAACCCTGCAGTAAACGAAACACATCTGTGCAAGTTAGTTGCATTATGTTGAATGCATCTGAACAAGTGTAAGTTCTTGCAGAAGTGGCAACAGTGACAGATGTAAACAAAAAGTAGTTTTGTAATGGATTGATGAGTAAGAACGAAACACTACGCAGGCAGAATCCAGATAATTAGAGCATCCTGCCTTGTCCTATCATGAGATGACATTAGATGATGTGTGTGGATGTTGAGATGATATTTTGATGCACTGCGTTAAACTGGAGGGAAATAGTTTGACTCATTGGATCACTCATGCTAGAGGACACCAGGCTCTGTTTCCCAAAATGCATCTGACCGACATTTTGGAAAACGAATGAAAGACTTACAGTAATTTGCACACAAAGCCACTGCACCATGACCCCCGCTATTGCAGTGTGAGTCAGGAAGTATAGAAAAAGAAACATCATATAGCCAAAATGGCTGCGATTGCCATAGAGCTTCGTAATTATGAGGAGGAATTAATTTGGTATAGGTGAAGAGATGCAGTGCTAATTATTCTGCATGTCAGTACACAGCATTGGCTGACTCGCTGCACCGCAACCACCTGACAGTTTACAGGGAAAACCTACTGTTTAGGTAATGTGTAACAAAAGGATGCATACGGGATGGAGCACGGGAATTAAAAGTAAACACGGCAGGTATCATTTTTAGATGAACGGACCACTTCTGACATGGGAGACTCGTCACAAAATCCGGAAGGTGCACGACCAGTTGACCCTCCAACATCTGTTAAAAACAGTTTTTAGGGCGGCCAAATCCTCCGATGAAGTGGCTCATGGGAATTTCGCCAAGACTCAATAATTTGGCCAAAGTGATCAGACAGTTTGAGATAAAAACGTGCTGACTGCTACTGAATAAACCAGCAGGTGCAAAAAAGGTGTGTGAAATGCATTCTTCTAAACAAATACTGTGGCTGGTTAACACAGAGTAGCATCATCAGTACAAACGTGCAGAAATAGAAACTGATATTTGGATTTATCTGCAAATTATGCAACAAAATCATCTTACAGTGATTTGATTTTATAAAAAATATGTGACATGATTCACTTGCATGAACATCCAAATACATATTTTCTATAAATATGTTTATTTCATTTGTCAGCCTGAGCGTTTGGACTTTTTCTTTGTTTTTTCTGCTGCTCATGTGCAGGCAGACCAGCCCCCGCCTGCACGGTCTGCAGCAGCAGCAGACATTCTTGGCCAGTTGTGAAGATAGCACCAGCAAGAGATGTAATGATAAGGAAAGTCTGTCATGACATGCACGTTGTCTTTTGAGTGAGAATTACAGGCACAAAATCACAGAAGGAATTCCTGGGCTCAGCATTTACAAGATTCAGTGTAGAACAAAGACTTGACTCTGGCGTGGTACTTGAATTAGAGAAAAGAACAATTCATGGAATTAAAAAGATGGTGCCCATGGTCCAACATCATTAAAATCCACTTGGAAACCAAACAGCACAATTAAATGCTTCACACGCCGCATCGTGGCAGGAAAAGGATGTTGCGAAACCAAAATATGGTTAGAAAATCTAAAGAATAACTGAGATGTAAAGCATTGTCTTGGTCCATTTCAGATTTGGCCTGGAGGATGTTTGCCAGCTGCTCTTCATAAAAGTTCCTGCGACCAAAGACGGCAGTTAATAAAAAGACTGAGGCCAAACTCCTCCAGGTTTCCAATCTGGGCCCCCAAAAGCTTGACTTCATTATTTCAATTTCCTCCGCTCAACTTGTATTTTCAATTTCCCACTGTGAACATTCCTGTGCCCTCAGACTGCAGGGGGCGCGTCACGCTTACGAGGTTGTCGTTACAGATTAGCTTGCACAAACTGACTGCATTTTAAAATCCTGTAGTAAAAATGGGTAAAAATATTTTCCTAATTTCCAATACTCTCTTGAATAAATTCCTTTTGAGGTTTAATGTTCTTTTGTTGCAATTTGTATGTTTTTTTTTAAATAATCCAAAAGTCTGAATAGCTTCTAATATGCGATTTCTGTATTTTAGAGTTCATCGCAATGTCAAGCAAAGTGACCTCTGACATCACGAGCGTTTTTTTATGTTAGCACTGATGATTGCAGGTTTGATAAGTAATGGTGCTTTGAAAAGCAGGAAAGATTTGAAAAGGCAGTATTGTGAATTGAAAAACATTGTTAAATTACGAAAAACATTAATCAGATTATCACTGTGATGCAATATCACAAATTGAGACTTTGTAGATTATATGCTATAATCTATGAAGAGAGCCTCGGGTGCTGTTGATTCTTCCATCCTTTACTTTTCAATGCTCTTCCCACGTACTGTAACTATGAGCCATTTTACTGTATGTGTATTCCATCAGGACCTCCTCCAAATAGGCGATGCTCATGATGTCATGAAAATTCCTCTGGCAGGGTATCATTTACTGTGTCAGCTCATGTAATTTAGAGGAGGTAACGCGCTTGATATCACAAGTGACAACCTGTACGTTTGTGCTACGTAGCAAAGGGAGTCGCTAGGCAACTTCTTACTCAACAATTAATTTAAGATCTGGCCAACAGTGGGTGTGACGTTCCAAACAGCTCGGAGGGTTTGAGCCTAGAAAGAAAGGGAGAGAGAGAAAGAGGGAGAGCGGGAGATTACTTCAGCTGACTTTATTTTTATGACTGGCAAACCGCAGTAAACAAACAAAAAAGCACATAAATTGTTCATTGACTTTGTAAAACCCAAAGCCCTGGAGCAGTTCTGCAGCATGCAACATGTCTTTTGCATGAAAAATGTTCAATGTGAATTATGTAGTTTGACCGCTTTATATTTATCCCCTGCAGATTTGCAGATTATGCACTGCAAGTACAGTTATAAACTTTATAAACATCAATTGTGCCTGTAAGATGCTTTGGCTGTTTCAAAGCCACACATTCATTTCAAGAACATTTTCCAGAGCATAGTGCTGAATGTGTCTTGATGGTATCCAGATACGCTGGGGGAAACATTTGACACCTTACTGCATCACTGTGAAATGCGTCTGTGTGCCAAATGATGACTAAAATGTCAACCGTATGGCCCATATTGAATCTCTCCTAGATAAGACAGACTCTTACCATTCCATCATTTCCCCTTATGTTTAGCATGGGAGACAATATTTTGACACAGACGTGTGGGTACAGCGCGGGCCAGGAAAGCCCAACCCAAACATTACAAGCATAACAACAATCCAAACCCACCCTCTGCACGGAAATAAATTTAAAGATGTCACATGCACAAGTGGGTGTTTAAGACAATAATGTCATGTCAGGGCCTCCTCAATCAGAGGAACTCGCAGAGGCTTGTGTTCTTTTTCAACACTTTGCAGAACTCAAAGGTTTACACAAGACAAATTAAAGCCAGCGAGAGAACAAGTGTGCAAGTCTTCTTTGATCCAAATGGGCACTATTTTCATTTAATTGAATTCTACGTGGCCTGACTGTGCACACTGAGGGGAGTGTGTTAACCATGGTGTCGCATGCTGATGTCAAAAACAAAGCTGTGCCTTCAACCTCAAGTTTGCTATTTTCATCATATACGGCAGTCCGTCCTGTTATGTCATAAAACTTGACAAAATATGACCCATTGATGATTGCTTTGATTAACTAAGTCAGCGTATTCAGAGCATTAGTTTATCACCTGATGGAACACATTTTGACATTGTAGTAGACAATGTGGTTTTGTATGGGACAGAGTCTGATTCTTGTTGCTGTGGTTACTCACTCTGTGGAGTGACTTAAACTAATGGGGGCTAATAACATCTGGACTCACTAAAGTGCTATTAGCAGCTCGCTTATAATTGGCCCTGACCCCTTATTCTGAGAGGGCATTGGGCAGAAAAGGCTGGCCAGGTTAGGAACAGGAAAATTAACTTCCTGTTATTCAATGATAATGACCACATTAGGTGCAAAGTTAACTAAGGGTCATTAGAGAGAACGTCTCGCGTACTGTTGCTCTCTTTATGGTGGGGGAGGAGGGAGGGGGTGTTGGTTTGATTTGCCGAAACAAAAATAGCTCAAAGTGAAGTCACAATGTCGGTTTACTACTGAATACATTCAGTCAGTGTGTTAGTGCTGATACAGGACAGAAACCACTACATTACAGAGCAAATATTGTACTTTTCATTCACATTCATGAGTGATATCATGATAACATAATGCAGCCTTGACATTTGAGAGAGTAGAAGAAGAGCCAGATTTTTTTAACTTTCAGAGCACCATGGATACCAAAAACCAAACTGAATACATCTGAATTCATCAAAATCCCCTAAAAAATACACCTTCATCCTCACCGTCTCTTGATGTTGGCAATTCTTACTTATTTGATTCCTGTATCTCAGTCGTGGGAGAGTTTACAGTTGTAATAAACGTCCTCATGCATCCAAATGTAGAGATTTTCATAATTTTATGACTATGATTCAGGTATGTTTTAGATTAACTCAGCTTTGTTCTTCATAATGCCAGGTTTACCTGTGATACCTGAATGTACTGGAATGTTGGTTCTTGATCACTTCAATGATATACAATTGTAAGAGGACTTTTACTTTTTACTTCCATTGTGTATTTAAGTTACTGACTTGTGTATCTCCACCGCTGCACTTGTCCACTACTTTGTTGTTTGCCCCAAAGTATAAATATCGTCTATCTACGTATTGATAAAGTTGCATCTTTAATATCTTTTGTCGGCAAAAAAACTCAAAACCTTTTCAGAACACCTTTGATCATTATTAGATGCCAACTTTTTGCTGTTAGCTCAGAAAACATAAACTTACACTGTAATCTTTGAAGAACTATGCAGCCTGCAGCGATTGGAAGCTGCCTCAGTGAGGCGACTGCTCTCTGTAGGTCCGGTACAGAGACGTAGAGGGCCCGGGGCTCACTCTTGTGTTTCTAACTAACTCCATATGTCAGTGGTCTGGACATCCAACTGACTTCTAAGACTGTGGCAGACTGGTGCAACGTGAACCTAGCATCGCATCGGAACGGGGCCGTGAGCAACAATAACCCACACCATCAACACACGTATGCACGTGTTCTAAAGACGAGCATCTGTCCTCTCCTCTTCTCTATCTCACTCACTCTCCAATTTTGCCAAATCCTCTTGACAGAAACTCGGCTCAGATTTGATATTGGATAGAACTCAAAAATTCAGTTTCCCCATTTTTATTCATACACTTCAAATCATCCTCAAGACTCACGAGGGTCAGAAGTTTTAATAAGAAATCCTCGAAACAAGCTGTACAGAGAGGATCCTTTTTTTCAGTTTTAGTCATGCTAAAGCTCTTGAATCCTCCTTTCTGTAAGAAATTTTCCTTGAGAAGACTTTGCAGAATGGGATGTGAAAGAGACTGCTGGCACTGAGAATGTTCATGAATGAGCAGGGCAAGAAAGACTACAACAGGTAACAAGGACCCACTGCTGAGAGACAGATGGCTGAGCTGCACAATGAGAGGTCCCAACACTAACGGGAAACTTGGTGTGTGTGCGTGCGTGCGTGCATGTGTGTGTGAAAGACTTTCTTTTATTTGCTGCATATCAATTTGTCCAATGAATGTCCCATGAATGACTGTTTCACAGAACGGTTCTTCAGGGTTACTCACACCCACCTCTCTAATGAGCAAAGTAAACGTGACGACTTGCAGGGAATAATATAACATTCTCCAAGATCTGCAGCTAATCGGATATGGACACGTGAAGACATTTTTTTTTACCCAGACAGACTTATAATCACAATTTGCATTTGTGATTATAACAAGTGGACATGAAACACAAGTCAAGCTTGCAAGAATAGCATGGATGAATCACAGTGGATCTCTGATTTCAGATCTTTAGCCACTGTAATTGATAGGCAAACCACCATCCCCCTCTTTGGGAGAAAATCTAGAATCAAACCACATCCATCTTGGCCCTGTGCCAGAAAATGATTCATTCCTTCAGCTATCTGTCTGGTGGTGCCAGTGCATATGGATTCCATACACGACACACACACACAAAACCACACACACACTCTGCAAACACACTGGTGCCCTATCAGGGTCTGGCTGAGCTATTTTCTGGATGTGAACTTGTTGGCTGCCGTGGCTCTCCACACTAAATAGCGAGGCTAACCAGTGTTTGCTTTGTGGAAATCCCTTTGGCGTTTGCAGAGTGAGATGGGACGGATGGTTCACACAGGCCTGCTGCCCTCCTCTCTGCCGTCACGTGCCTCGTGTGTTAGAGGCTGTGTGCTTTCACTCCTGTGGTGACGGCACATGATAACATATGCTAAACAGAGAAGATATTAAAAGCTTCCTCCTTATAGTAGAAAGGGCCAGGTGATGCTAGATACTCCATAGTATATAGTAGTAAAAGTATTGCTCAACGAGTATAATAAGTGCTATGACTTTCAGAGTTTGCCCTTTGGAGATGATATGATCAAACATGAAAGCACCACAATATAGAGAGGGAATGTGTGGTCTGTGTGTGTGTGTATCTTTGTAATTTGATGAATCGTATAAATAGGCGAAATGTCACATTTTCTCACTTTAGGAGTGGGGAGCGGTTGTTGATTCTCCACGTATTTATAAACATTTTCCATACAAATGAATGAATCTGTGGCATCTCTTGATTTATGGATGCATGCCCATCTCTAGTGGGTTGCTAGTAGTACTCTGTGTCTGTTAAATCTCTACCAAAACAAGTATTTACTTACGTATTAGCCTCAATTCAGTCTTTGGTAGTTTTTCTGCCCCCTAGTGGTCAATATTGCACCAGCGCTTTCAAATTGAGATTTATAGACCATGATTCTGTACCATATGAAACCTTTTTACCCAGAATGTCTCCTCAGGCCTGTATGAAATACCTGTATGTTGCAGGAACGGTTTTAAGAAATCTAGGTCACAGTGCAGCCTTATTTTGATCCGTCGACCCCCTCATGCAGGCAGGATGGGCGCTCCCCTATTGGGATTCGACCCAGCAACCTGCAGATCTGAAGTGAAAGCTCAGTCAGATTTGAGGCCCAGGCCACGTATCATCTGGTTTCTATTCTCTGTGCCCGGTCCAGTGAAACCTGAACTGCTTTAGAAGAGCACTGAATTATGGCTCCATCAATAAATACCATATTTCCCCCTTTGAAGTTGCAAAGCTGATGGAAAGTGGTAAGATGTCATTTGTTAAAGTTATTACCCAATTCCTCAGCGCTAATCTACTGTGCTTGATGTTCCTCGCTTTTTGATGACTGTTGTGGCTCTATCTACTCTGACAGCAGCCAGACTGATCACTTTTTTCACTTTTCCCAAATGTCATAACTGGTTTCATCTCCTTTGACTCCATATAACCTACACGCACGTACAACCGTGCACCGGGATGAGAGAGTGGGTTGTAGGAAAAGCCTGGCTTTGACTCTGTCGTGACAATGCCAGATCGTTTTACCAGCTGGTGAATAGTCTTCTTTTGAGTCATTTGGGTACCTACAATGTCTGTGTGTAATCTTCCTGCATCCCACCCTTTAATTGTGCCTCTCACAGCAGAAGTTGCTTTTGTTAAACGGAGAGATCGCCCGAGGTCGCTGTAATCCAACCAGGCACAAAGACACTAAACAAGACGATAAACACAAAGTTTGAAGAGGTTTAAAGGTGAATTCTGGATTGCAAATACATACTCAGTAAAATTCAGTCACTTGGAAGTGCCACAGTCAGTATGTTAACACTTTAAAATTTTGATGATACCGCAATAAGGCACACACTCACACACAAAAAATCAAATACTGTTTTAACACCTCAATGCTGCTTGGAACGAATCAAAGCATGCTTAGTCTGAGTTATAAACCTTGATTATTGGCAGACTTTCGTCATAATGCAATCAACAGGATGGGATTAAATATACACAGATCTACTTTTTTACTTTTGTTTTCTGTGTGTTATACCTAGCCGTGGACCGACATTTCTCTCTAAACTCATAGCATATTTTACAATTTAATATGCTGTAACCTTAAACTGAATTCATACCCACATGTTATTAGTGTATATATGTTAATCTGTGCCCACAGGGTCTTCCTTAGGCACGTAGGAACATTCTGTAAAGGTATCATCTCAGTCTGTCTTGTACTTTGTGTGTTCGGGTGCAAGAGTTCATTTGTCCATATTAGGAATGACACGCTTCTTTCATAATTGCCTTTATGCCATTGTGTATCTGTTGACACAGCCGTTGTGTAATTTCAATGGTGTGTAGGAAGAGGTGTGAAGATGTAGTCGGTGGTATTCATTACAAACCAGCTCATCTCAGCCCATCAAAGCTCTCCTTTGTGGCAGGGATCAGGCCAGAGGCAGGTTAAGGCTTTCCACCCAGAGGCCTGTGGTTTTCCCTTCTTCTCACTTTCTTCTTTTCTTCTGTTGCCACGTTCCCAAACATCTCATCAGGAGGGCCGTACAAGCTCAAATCACCTTCTCCCAAATTTTGCCCTTTCTTTGCAACAGTACGAGGATTTCAAGCTGTAAGGGTTCACCCAGTACAGACTGATACAGAGACGGATGGAATTTCACACCAGTAATAATTATCTTATAACACAAGTGTTTTTTTTTTGTTTTTTTAATGACTAAACTATTTAGTAGCTTGCCAAGGTACAAATGCTTTTGCGATAACATTTAGGACATCAGATTACACTAAAACTTTCCACTGACGCTACTTCAGATGAGATGAGGCGTTCAATGTCTGGCTTTATATTCATTTGAAAACAATGAAGGGAAATTCTTCCATAATAAAATCAAAAGCAGACACTGATTTCTACTAAATCTTTTGTAGTAGGTTACATTAAATAAACACCCACACCAAAATTGTTTATATGAATTAACTGTTAAGGTATGATAGCAAAAACCCCAAATGAACAAAAAATGCAAGTAGGATGAAAGTGTTGGAGAAGTTTGAATAACTGAAGTTCATAAATGCACCACACAAGAGAAAGACTAGGAAAGGCATCAGTTCTATGACAGTGTGGTAGATTTCAGACATCCAATGTTCTTCCTTCTGACACACACACACACACACACACTAAAGGGAAAATGCTAGAGTTGAGTATGATGCATAAGGTCGGGTCACTGAGTGATCAGGAGCTTGCGGGGTCTTGTTCCTCTCCGGCTGAGGTTATGACCCTCAAGGATGCAGCAGCTGCTGCAGAAAGAGTCGTCTGTTCAGACCGAACGCTGAGCCGTCAGAGCAAGATTCGACCAGAGGAGGCAGCCCGAGACCTTTGACAGACTCAGATCAATCAGCCGGAGCCCAACACAGCCTCTAGGAGCAATTAGCAGTCCGCTCATCCCACCTTGACCAGCAGAGGTCAAAACCTTTTAAGTTTTAGTTCCCAGCACCGCTCACAGGAATCGCTTGGAAAAATCAGATGTTCCTGTGTGACTAATAACCCATCACTGACTGAGGGAACATTTATAGGTGGATTACATTACAATACATTAGATTTTATTATATTTTGTTTATTTTTTTATATCATATTTTCAATGATAAAAGATAAACACATAGACGGATGCTGGTATAATGATGGGGGGGGGGAAGGATATGGTGCCCAAATGGTCCAAGGAGTCGGTCCTGAAGATTTACCAGGTGTGTGGTACATGAGTCCCTCCCGTCCTTTCCCTCCACCTCACTCATTGGGCCCTTTTTGACTCCCGAGGGCCCAAACACCCGGCAGCAGGCTTCGACAAACAGGGCATCTCATCTTTAACACATAAACTGTCAGGCTCTCCACCCCTGTCGTCCTTCAGTATATCACTGTCTTGATATACTAAAGAGAGTACAAAAGATGGGCTCTCCTAAATTCAGCCTGTTGGGTTTTAATCCAAGTGATCCTCAAAACACCCTTTTATACTTCATACAGATCAAAATAAGATTAATGATTCAATTATTTTACAAAGGTTTTCTCCACTCTAGTGTACCACAATGTTAAAGTAACGTTGAAGAGGCAGAAACAGAGAATAAGCTCCCCCTCCACCTCCACCTCCTTCCATTCCATCCATCTTCATCTTTCCCCTTTGCCGCCCAGCCAGAACTGTGAATTGTACTTTGCAGAGAAAGTGCTGCTTTCTGTGGACAGATTTCTCTCTCCAGACTGTTGACACCTGTCTTGTACTCATTTGAAATAGTTC
>OMNV01008057.1:36658-54823 GCA_900303265.1 Brotula barbata | reverse complement strand
ATCATAATCAGGACCTGCAAATTCTAGATCTGCATTGGTTGGTTAACACTGTGTTGTATTATATATCATATCATATCATATCATATCATATCATATCATATCATATCATATCATATCATGTCATATCATGTCATATCATATCATATCGTATCATATCGTATCATATCATATATCATATCAGGTCACAGCATATCGTATCATACTATATTGTATAGTATCATATCATGTCATATCATAGCATATCATATCATATATCACGTCACATTGCATCATATCATACTATATTGTATAGTATCATATCATGTCATATCATAGCATATCATATCATATCATATATCACGTCACATTGCATCATATCATACTACATTGTATAGTATCATATCATGTCATATCATGTCATATCATATCATATCATATCATATCATATCATATATCACATCACATTGCATCATATCATACCATATTGTATTGTATTGTATCGTATCGTATCATACCATATCCCATAGTATTGTATCACATCAAGTATCATCATACACATCAAACCATGTCATATCTACATACTGTATTAATTGTATCATATCGTATCGTATCCTATCATATCATATCGGGCGATATGGCTTAGGTGGTAAAGCGATTGCCTAGTGATCAAAGGGTCGCCGGTCCTCCATGTCGAAGGTCCCTGAGCACGACCCTAACCCCAAATTGCTCCCGACAAGCAGGTGCACCTTGCATGGTTACCTTGGCTGTCGGTGTATGAATGGGTGAATGTGAGGAAAACACCGTAAAAGCGTTTGAGTGGTCTCCAGACTAGAAACGTGCTATAGAAATGCAGTCCATTTACCATACCATATCATACATAACTGTTCCAAATCAGACATATGTCAGACATGCAGGCTTTAAGTCTTTCTATCTTCAACATAGTTTCAGCTACACCTTTCAAACATTTTACAGGTCTTCATTTTCAACCAGGATTTGTAGGGTTTTATATATCGGATTTTTCTTGCGGCACGCAATGTCTCTGTTTTCAGCAGAGACAATCTTTTTAGAAATGAGGCCCCAACCGCTCTCCAAATAGTAAGAATCCTACAGTCGATAACAGCGATCCTATAAATTCAGTGAATGTCACTCTGTGTTACATCAAGTTAGACGTACATATGAGACGGATTTAATGTCGCCCACCCTGTTTGCGTGGAGTGTTGGAGGAAAAAGGCCTGCGAGCAGCGAACTGCCACATCAACCTACATGACAGTTTTTCCTCTGCATAATCTTATGCATGTTTGGTCACACACAGACAACAGCTGACATATGCAACTGACACATTCTACAGACTCCGGCTGACTATAAAATGGTTGTAATGCTACTATCTAGAAACACCATATTTTATGGACAGAGGAGAAGGATTTCTTCATGTTGCTCTTTGGTCTGCAGCAGCCTGAAGTTGTGCAGCTTTAAGAGTCTGGTCTGTCACTCTGGATTTGTTTGTCATTTGGGACCTTGGGACTACTTTTGGTCTGCTGACACTCAGATTAACTTCAGAAAAAGAATTGAGTGACGCTGTCGCAGTCAAATAAATTGAAAACTTCAGTTCGTTCAGTATCAGCTTGCTGGTTATGTTTACAAGTTCAGAAATCAGATTGACAAAATGGAGTCCTTAAACATTAATTTAAAACATTAGTGAGTGTTTTCAGTGTTAAATGACATGTTAAAATGGTAGTTTTTATAATTTGCTGCAAGTATTATGAAAACAGCAGAAATATTCAAAGTGAGGCAATTTATAGAATGAGTCTAGATTGGGTTGAGTCAGCAAAGTGTTGGACCGCATTGATTTACAGCATAATAAGGTTTTCAGCTGCATTGAAAATTCACACACACACACACACACACACACACACACACACACACACACGTCTATCTGTGATGCCTCTGTCTAGTGTTGCAGGGTAAATGCAGGCCTGGCTGGTGAACATATGGTCTTGTCCTGACTTTATCAGGACCACTAGGGGAGGAGACCTCAGATTTGATATAATTAATATTTCATGTGAACCCTGTAAACGTTTGATGGATGGGAGGCGGCTGGGGGCAGTGTTAGCCTAAATCTCACTAAAAGGCTGAATTCCCAGCAATGCAGCTAAAAGCTATGGACAAAAATATGTAACTTCTCGACGAGTGCTACTTTTATGCGTAGTATATTGTGTCTCATTGTGTGTGTGAGTGTGTGTGTGTGTTCTTAAAAAGAGGAGAATCCTCCAGGTCTCTGTCTCCATATTATCTTTCCAGTATTGGAAAGCGCCTAACCCCTGTTGTACGGACCTCAGCTATTATGTTCACAAACCTTTTTCCAGGATTGAGTCATTCGTTAGTTTCTCAGGTTTCATCGAGTTTTCAGCTGTATCACTTTCATAATAACGAGTGACTTGTCTGGTAGAGAGACACAAAATATACCCCGCCCCCACCCCCATCACACCACATCACACAGATGGTTAAAGGTGGAAGCACAGTTAGCTGAAAGATGCTGAGGAGAAACAGGTTTCTGGCTTTGCAGCAGCTTTGGACCGCAGCGTGATGAGGATGAATGATGAAGACTATGTCAAAGCTGTCTGCATTCTATAAATGTATTTATTTAATAGACTTTATTAAGATGGGATGAACACACATTTCTATTACTGCTCCCTCACAAAATAAGCACAGCTTTAATATTCACCTGTGACAGATTCTATTTCCACATTTCTATTTCATTAATGTAACCAATCCGTCTTCTGTCATGATCACGTGCGGCGCTTCCAACATCATCACCGACAAGGGAGACGATTTTTAAAAATGGATTCCGCTCCATCCTCTCCTATCCCACCACACGTCTTTATTTTCTGCACAAAACTCATTCAATCACTTGATAATCACTGAACAGCTCAGTGAACTCTTTACACAGCATGTAGCTGATCATCTAACGCCTTCACTGGTATTCCCAGTAACCATCTTCTCTCTTTGTTACAGTTTCTTCATCTATTTTCTACCGGCTGAAATGGTTGCATGGTTTTCATACTGTGTGTAACAAAGGGTACTGTGTGATCCTTTGGTGAGAAGATGAGGATCAAATATCATCTAGTAAAACTAGAACCTGTAACTAATACTAATGCATGCTGGTAAATCAAAACAGCCCAACATTGCTCTGTACAGACCTAAATACGTGAGTGGGGGTTTTACCCAGAACGTTAACGTTAGCGCTGTAATGAGGGCTCGTCTGTTCAAATTCCATCACCACTGATCTGACTGAGATTATTAATGTTTTTGCTTTTAATTCTGGACACTCACACACATCTGAATCTTTTCATAATTGTGACACAATCAAAACTTTGAAGATTCCAGTGACCCCAGTGCTAGAGAGAACCCCGAGTCCCCTTTGAGTCTGGAGGAGACAGCCAAATACAGACCAACATAGCCCCCAGCGCAGATGGATGTCCAATTGATTTTTCCAACCAAACCCCTTTTGTGTGGGTCAAGAACTTAAAACACTGAAGCAGCTGACAGACTGTAAGTCTGCAACATGCAGATGTTAAGCTAAAAGTTTGGACGTTTGGACCCACGTCTGTCCCATATCATCTCCCACGACCAGACTGGATTCATTACAGGGAGAGATCTTCAAACTCACGTCTGGTGATTATTAAATAATCTACTTTCTACAATCACTTCAGCAGCTCCGGTGATGATGTTGTCCTTGGGGGCTTCTTTAGTTCGAACTGACTGGTGAGGAGTTCCAGGTATTCAGCCTCTGTGGCATCATGGTCTGGGAAAAAAAACCAACAAAGAAAAACAAACAAAAAAACTCTGTATCTGTTTTACAGCATTTGAACTAAATGATTATTTGGGAATTTTGATTTTGATTTTTGGTTCAGTTACCTTAAGATCGATTACTTCTTCTATGATACCCACAAACCCACAAACTCAAGGCTGATCTCCAATGATTCATACAACAATGCCACCTTACAATACAGTCAATCAATGTGTACCACAGAGAAATGTGCTGCTCTACGGTGAAATGTGAAACTGACCAATCGCAGCTCAACTCTCCTCTCCGTGCTTAATAGGACCAAAGATACAGTCAGCCTGACTACAAGCGGTACAAGAGCGAACAGTGCTGAAATATGACCACATGCATGTGAAAACCAACGTGATGGGCTGTGGAAACGCTGCAGGTCTAGTAAGGTACAAATGAGGGCAGCAGGAATCGGTCCGAGCCGGTCCAGGCCGGCAGCAGGGAAATATGGGACCAACGGTGGATCCTGGCATGGGCGCCCGGTCGTACATGGCAACCCCCACTCTCGTAGTTGGGGGTCTCAGCTGGTCCGTCAGTCTGTCTAAAACCTTTGGCTCTCCGAAGAGGATAATTTTGGTTATGTATGGAATATGCAGTTAAAAAGCGAGCAGAGGACAAAAGAAAAGGTCGACACCGAGCAAAAAAATAGAAGGAGGAGCCAAAGCATTTTTAAATCTTAACTCTTACACACACATGCACACGGGAACCACAACTAATGACAGTGTTCAGGGACAGGAGATTTCGGTATGTTGGTCTTTATGTCATTATCATTCTGTCAAATGGGAATCTGACTGTGATTTACATTGGATAACCATTTTATTCATTTTCACCATTTTATTGTTTTTATCCAGGCCAGTAAACTTAGAGGAATGTGATTACATCCAAAGCCCTGAATGGTATAATGAGATAGCTCTGACATTCCTCTCTCTCTCACACACACGTGCACACGTGATCTTGTTTCGAACCTCATGTTTTGCATAATGTTCATCGTTCAAAGCAAACGTTTTCATCATATTTGTAGCTTTCATTCTTCGGGCGACTCACGTTGAGCGTCTCCGTATCTGAGGCTAGAGGACGGTGGAGTGTGAGTTTAAGTGTCTCGCTGTGGAGTTCACAGGTGAGGGTAGGCTGGATCGTGACATCGATAGGAGGATTGGTGGAGCCTCTGTTATGATAATGACAAAGCTCAAAATCTACTGGTCAGTCTATAGTCCAACATTTATCCATGATCAGGAGCTCTGACAGGTGACCAAAAGAAAGAGACTGGTGAGATGACCCTCAAGGACCGGTGAAGAGCTCAGACATCCCTGATGAGATGGTTCTGACATCTAATCAGGACGCATCCTGGATGCCTCCATTGGGTGGTAAACTGTAATCATGGCTGTTTGCCGTGCTGTATAGGAGGGAAGCGCCTGAAAATGAGATTTTCAGGGTGAAGTTAGCTTTTTCCTTTTCTTTATGACTTTAGCGTGTGTCCGTGCATGGAGAGGCTTAACTGTCCGTGTTTGAGTTGGTGATAGCGAGACATCAGACTAAGAAGAGGTGACCTCTGGGAAATGAGAGCAGAGTGATGAACAATAGAGTGACAGCAAAAGAGAGAGAGAGAGAGGGAGAAGTGAGGGTGTTAAGCCAGGCCATGAGACTCTCAGCGGAGACAAGAAGACGTGTCAGCGAATTTGGTGTGACGCGGGGATTTGGAGAGGCAGTGGAAAGGATGAGATGAATATCAATGAAGGAGATGTTTACCAGAATGTCTGGAACGCTCACAGTTGATTAGATTAGTGGGTTTATTAAGGTTTTTACCTGAACCCTCCCTACCAACTCCACAAACAATAACTCACACTTTGTCCTACTGTCTGCATATTCCCTCGGGCTAATTACCTCTGAAGTGTTTCCTGTATGTCCTCTAAACTGACTGACAGACAGGTGGATGAAGAAACGAGGGGAAGATAACTCCCACCGTCAGCGTCCATTTCATGAAGATTTACATACAAAGAAAAGGGCACAGGTGGCAGTCAAATTTATTAGTAAAATAGTAAAATGCTCGCTAAATAAACTTTTACCCCATGACTCCAAATAAAATTGTCAATAATTTGTTGGTTATGCCATCACACTTGGGAATAAAAGTGACATTTTGAGAGGTCATATACAGTACAATTGATGCATGTTACAATAAATCTATTTAAAGGGGAAAGGTTAACGAGAGGTACGGCACTGAATTAATAAGGTGATAAAATAAATACTCTTTATTAAAGTTTATTAAAGGTCATATTTTTGAATGACGTGTTCATCTTTATTTACCTATCGTTGCTGTTTGTAGTAATACTGTTTTGGAGTAATTGTGTGATTCATGTTCCGATTTGTTGTTTGAATCGTTTGAATTGTCGTTAGTTGCAGTCTTAATCGGAGGTGAAACAGGAAGAACGTCTCCATATTCTGTACATGGGACTATCTATAAATTAGCCCTGAATCTGAGGTCTCTCCTTTCATTGATTTCGAATTTTTCAATCCGGTCACCATTAAAAGCTTCTTTCTCAGTGGTCCTTTGCGATTAAATTAAGGTTCTATTTTTTCGGTAATTGTCTTTGGCCCATTAGACTCCTCTAACCGATCTTTGTGAAATCACTCCGGCAGCCTTTACAAGGACCGGGGAACTCATTACCACTAACAAAATGAATACATTTTGACCCTATTAACACTCGGTCGATCAAACCCCTCCCAATACATGATCTCATATGTCAGGATCCACCCAAAGGTCACATTAGGTCACATTCACAACCAATCAAGGAAGAGGGAGGAAATAAACACATTGTCCAACAAACAACAATAACAACTGACAGAATGACTTCCAAAATCCTGGTCACTGTATGAAGGAGAAATTCAAAATCATAGTTTTGATTGTGGGTTATAGTAAATACAGTACAGTATGTAGTAAGTACTGTATATCTTTATTAGCGTCTGAATTCCATGGACCTGCTGTGTCTCTGCTCAAGCCTCTGTGATCCTCAGCTCCTCCACAATCGCAGGTCAAAGAAAGCTTTCAACCTGGTGAAGAGGTTTGGGGTCGTGGTCCTGGTCCTTGCAGAGTTTTCAATAAGTTAACCTGTTTCAAGATGGAAAATGGAGGTTGTATTGATCACTGTGTTAATAGAGTTCAGAGTCTTGTACAGATTTGAGGGATCTGTGATCCAAGATTTTTGGCTACTGCATCCATTTTTGTTTTAGAAATAGAATATCTGTCTTGTAATTTTTTACTCCTCATCTTAATCGCAGATAAACGGGAGAGTGAGCTCAAACTGTTGTTTTCAATTGGTTCAACAGAAAACTATTTGTGTTTCATCAGTAAGTCAGTAAAAAAAATTTTATTGATGTATCGCCCATTGGAAACATGTACGGTGAGAAGAGAATAGGCCCCAGACAGGTTCCCTGAGCCACGCCAGCACAGATGTCATGACTATAGGACTCTGGGCCACAAAGGACAACAGAATTTCCTTCCTACAGAGTATGATCAGAACAAATTTAGATCATCACCAGAGAGACCTACCCCCCTCTCACTATGATCCATGAGAATATTGTGGTCAACAGGACTCAGATCTGGAACCAGAGCTGAGACTTTATTTGCATCTGTATTCAGCCTCAGAGTGCTGACTAATTTTAAATGAGATCTGTTTCTGTGCTGTGGTTTTCTCTAAAATCTGACTGGAATTTCTCCAAGCTATAATTTGAAGACCACTTTTTCAAGTTTCCTGCTTATAAAACAAAACAAAACAATTTTCAACAAGCTAAGAAAAGTGTCAAAATGGAATTGGAGACCTTGGGTAGAAACAACAGCCGGATGAATTGCTTTTATTTACAGTTTGATGGTTTCAAGGGCTAATATTAACACAGTCACTAATGATACCAGCTGTTATTGATTTAAATTTGTTGCTAAAGAATTGCAAATTCCTCACATTTTTCAGGACAAACAGGACAGCGGAGATCTAATATGTCAAGAACACTGAAAACTGAGTGACAGTAAATATAAATATAAATATATGTGGCTAACATGATCAGGAAGTGACCAATTTAGACACAAAATTAATTAAATCAGTATTTATCTAATATCCTTAGAAAATGCTACAGGTGAAAGAAAATTTATTCGACCTAATCAATCAAAGCTGACATGACAGGAAGTTCATCTCCATAAATGAAGACGAGCTTTTCTGTTGTTTACTGTATCTTAAAGATACCCAGCATTGATGACTGACGTGTTGTTATCTTAAAAAAGTAAATATACATACGTTCAGATTATTAAAGTTTAATTTTTTACTGCCAAAGCTGAAAACTTATAGTGATAATTACAGTCGTAATGGTGCCGTACAGAAAGAGGAAAGCAGGAAAGTTTACACTCTGGGCAAAGTTCAACACAAGCACCTATGATGAAGATCACTGGACAGTGTTTAATGGTTGGATTGTAATTGTAGTGTACAGTAAACTGCAGACAAGCACATAGCGAAGGGAGATAAGGAGAAAATCAAACTTCTCCATGTACACGTATTAAATGAATACACATACAGTATGTAAATAAATGAGGCACCTTAAAGGCCATAATTCATTTTTCTCTCACACACATAAATTTTTACCTTCATATGTATATACTCTACTGTGACACACATAAATAATTTAAATCTTGTGTGTGTTTGTGTATTTTCATTTTCCCATCAGTATTATGTACATATTTATCCAGATTTTTGTTTTATTTTTATGTTTTGTATCCTGTGGCCACATTTATAACTGCTGTGTATACACAAAACAGGATTTGCTACTTTCTTGTATTTTCATGCCGGTGTGTGAAGTCCATATTCTATGACACCAAATGACATAAGTGCTGCCAATGGAATGTGAACACAATGTTTGATAGCTTAATGAGGACATGCTGCAGTTACAGGACTCATTATGTTTCTTACAATGAGAATCCTTGCACAGTATGAAATGTAGATTAATGTCTATAATGAAAAGGTGACAGATGAAATCAGAAGAAATATTTAGAGATTAGTATTCTGCAGGGAGGCGCTGAAACCTACCTGAGCTCTACAATGACAAAGGCCAGGATATGACCAACATGAACACAGACGATGATTTATGATGACGTTAATGAAGCCTTTGCAGTCCAAAAGTTGATTTGAAAGCAATATTCATTATATTACACGTGAAATATATACAATATAAATAAGTATATATTAATGTGAGAGCAAAACTTGAAGTGCATAAGAGTAGAAATATAAGGATGTGAAGGTAAAATGTAAGTTAAAGGTAAAATAAACATAGTATAAGACGCCCCACTGGGGCCTAGAGTGAATGGGGCAGGAGCACAGGTTTGATTCTGACCTGTGCCCTGTCCTCCCCGTCTATCGATCTACTATACCTATCAAAATAAAACAGAAAGCTGATGTGAGAGTGTAAAAACATCAATGTAAGAAAGTCCCAGAATGATTCTGGCCTGCTCAACCCAGTACTTGTAGCATAGTTTTAAGGAAATTAAATGAAGGAAACTTTGCAAAATGGGGAAATTTCAGTCAAAGGTGCTTGTGAGAAACAGGTTCAGAGACAACATCAGAGAGATGACATTCAAGCATCAGTACAACGGAGTAATATGACAGTGGGTTACATGGAAATATCTCACAGCTTTCACACTAAATCAGTGGTTTTACCCTACAGCACTGTGGTCCTTTCTGTTCCTGTGGACAGATAAAAAGTTTCAGAGGTGATTTGTTTAAGCTTTTATACCCTGTGGATGCTGCACAGGACAATGTCTTTTGATTTCGTCTCATCACTTCTAATAACAAGCTCAACGTAGTTCAGGCCTGGCAGAGTACAGTACAGGTAACATTACTAATGAACTACAAAGACATGTTACAAGGAAAATCAAATCAATAACATAAACCGTACAGTGGACAAAACATCAAAATAATGCGAGGTCCACTTTTCTGGCAATGCAGCTGGAACTGTCAACATAGAAATAAAAATCTCACCACACAACACGTACTCTACCGTAGTTTCCTATATCTACTATTTACTTAGCTTAGCAAACAGCAAACCCATCTTCCTCTGGGCCCACATGATTACAAATCGGAACCAGCGTTTTGTTTTGGCCAACCCACGTTGTTGAAACACATCCTATTTGGTTGGTAACGTCCTTTCATGAGATGGCCTTCCTCCCCAGTCCTCCATACAACTGCAAACATGTCTCGCAAAGTTTAACGGTCTCCAAAACACAGTTTTTCGTTCAGAGTTCAGCAATCCCCGACACGTTCAGCAATACAGTTTTTCAGAGATCACTGAACTCCAAAAAAACTGTGCGTGTCATAGGTCACTTAACTCTATGACACAAGTTTAAGGTTGCATCGAGACCTCAAGAGGAAAGGCCCCTCAGCGATCTCCGAAACACACAGAGATCTCTGAAAAACTGTGTGTTTTGGGGATTGCTGCACTCTGAAAAAGCTGTGGGGTTTTTTTTCTAAAACACACAAGTTTACAGTAGTACTTTTTTGTCCGTGATGTGATGTTCATTGGAAAATCAGTTCCTTTTTCTGTGTTCTGGCTGGCTGCCTCGTTTCTATTAGCCACACCCAACTACATCACAGCACGCACTGAAAGTTCAACCTGTGCGCAGCGATCTGCGATGTAGTCTAGTGCAGAGCTCCACTGGGCCCATCACTTTGGCCGACACACAATCAGCCATTGAAAATAATGTTTAATTGATACAATTGGGCAGCTGACTAAAAACTCACAAAAATGCTGGCTGCAAGCGTGTTCAGTATCTTTAGCTCAAGCTTAATTTAATTCTGAATGTTCCATCACTTTATAATGTGTGGATTAAGATAATGATTGCTACAGTGAAACCAAGTTCTTCTTTAGTTGAAGGTCCATATTTGAGAACATTTTTAGTGTGTCCTTCATTGTGGATGTCTGTCAAAATTTGATCTTTGGTGTGAATTGCTTCCAGCAGTGAGCCAAAAGATGTGAACGTAGCGTTAGAAACACATCCGGGCCAAGTGACACAGTTTTGGGACATGATGGTTAAATATGCTTGCAGGACCACAGTAAGATGAGTACACAGCACTGGAGTTATTAGTGGGTGTATTATTTCCTCTTCTATAGCTTATAAGGTAATTCTGTTTCTAAAGATAACATGTTTCCATCCTGTCTTTGTACCACATTTGCCTCAACATGCACATTGTCATTTGACCTGTATCCTGTCTATGCCCAAGGAACTGATCAATCCTGGAATCATATGAATTTCAGGAACATCAGAAACCTTTCTTGGCTCCCTTTCAGTTCAAAATCGTGCTAATTTTTCCCAAAATCCATACCTGCTCATATGGACACATTGGTCATGGACACAAATTTAATTAAAATTACATCATGCTGACATGTCTCCTCATTTGTAAACACTCTTTTCAGCATTTGCCCAAATGAGGTGTTAAAATGACATTTCCTCAAATGCATGCTGGGTAAGCTATTCATACCACTGTCAGACAAAAATAAACAACTGTTTCATTCTGGCTGTAAATTACAGTGCTACGAAATCTGGATAATGTTTGAAACAGCATCTGGTTCCCACATCTTAATGATCAATGAATCTCACATCTACGCTCTTTCAGTTGATTAGTCAGTTTACTTGTCCTTGTTTATTTTTGTTTCATCTTTTCTGTGAGTTTTTAGCGAGGCGGACGAACAAGGAAAAGATGACGGAACATGGAACGTGACAGACCATCTCTTTTAACATGCAAAGCTCTGAAGCAGAGCTTAAACTTCCTTTTTTTGCTTTGACACCAGACAAAACAATACAAAGTGTGGCTCTTATAGCTAATAGCTTCTCATTGGTACATCAAGTACCAAAGAAAACTCATTACAATAACAAGTTGGTGGACACCGCTGCTCGAAGTAACGTCAATACTATTACTGTCGTGCATATTTAGTGTGCTAGTGTAATTACTGTGATTGCTTAAAATAAATTACCCCCGATACATGAATAGAATAAAGCTTTATTTGGAAAGTGTCAATGGACAAATCTGTGGGAGGTTTCCTTCAGCGTGAGCACCCCTGCTTTGTCAATCGAGCTCTAGACTCGGTTTTAAACATGCACTCTGAATTGACATAAACAAGCTCACTAAAATCATATTGAGTCTGTTTGACATAATATGGAAGTAAAACTTTGATCCTAGTACAGTGCTACAGTACATGTACTCTGATAGGTTAATAAAATACTGGCCACTTAGCGTCCTTTACATCTGTCCTCTACTGTCCTGACTTATACATCGTTATCACATGACCAACAAGCACTGTGTACTACTAAGTACCAAGACCTTAAATTGTAATGATTCAAATGTAGATTATGTTAAAAAGACATTCTATGACTAGATGGAGTAAATAATGACAGTAAAATAACTATTGGTTTCTGAATGATATTAGAACACATCAACAAGCTAAAAGTAATGAAAAGCAGGAAAAGCAAATAAGTTAACATATCTCAAGATTTACATTATATACATTCATTTTAAGGTAACACAACTGTACATGGACTGGTAGCCCTGTTTCCTTTCCTTTGAGTTCAGGCTTTGTTGTTGCCACAGAGATCCAGTTTGCCTCATCATGCCCTGGATTCTGACATCAGAGAGGATCCTGGTGAATCACACATGTCAAAGTCTTGCTTTTTATCAGTCCATCAAAGCGTCGCTGCAGTGGCAGAATATTCCAATGGCTTTGGAGCATGGCAGAGGTCCACTCTTTGATTTGAAATAAAAATAAATAAAAATATATAGTATATTTCCTAGAAAATAAACTGAAAATGTCACTGTGGGTAGTTTGGTTCGCCCCCAGGGATTGATTCTTTTTAAAAAAGTTTTTTTGTGTTATTTTTCTTTTACACAGAGTGAAAGTAGATTGTTCGGAAAAAAGAGGGCCGTTTGCAGCTTGTGTACATTTTTAAGCAGGTAAACAAAATGTAAAAGTGCTTTTATTTTGAAAGAATATTTTCCAGTGTTTAGAAAGTAGTAGGAGGCACTTGGGTCCATCTCTTTGGTGACAGACTGTCACTCAGGCCACGGTTACAGGATCAGGATTGGAAGGTCAGGTCAAGTTCTGGCAGAAGGGAGCGTCTCGATCGGAGAACATGAGCGAAGGACTGTGGAGACCAAAGAACATCACCAAAGATTTCCAGATGTGACCGATACAGCATTCAGCATAGGACAAGAACGCTGCTTTGTGCTGATTATTGAGATGTTTTTTAGATCGTTGATGGACAGCGCCATGGTTGTGAGGACATTGTCCGTGTTGGATACTGATTGACTAGACTTTCAATGTCAATTGCAAGGATTCAGTCTCTCTCCTGGATTTGAAAAGGCTCAGGACCAACACTACATAGTGGTGGCAACATGGCCATTCTTGCGCCATTGATTGCGTGTACTATATGTATAAAAGATACAAGAGTATCCCGATAGATAATTAGGGCAGTGAAGAAAAACGTAACCCATTTTAGCCACAGTCAGCCACAGTTTCTGCGCTTTCCACATTTAGCGAGTCTTGATAACATTATTCAAGACATCCTGGCAAGTTCATCAACACCTTCACATTCATGTGATATATGTGGTAGAAACAATATTTCCATTTATGTATTGATAATAAAGACTACTTTTTGGACAACTATCCAAGAGCAGAGATGTATAATTGCATACTATGACAGAGTGCCTATGTGCTTCCAGTGCTGGATCAGACATTAATGAATCAAATCAAGTTGCATGTTAAAAACTTGAGTTAGGCCAAACCAAGCTATGTCTATTTCATGAATGTATAACCATATCCAAAAAAAATCACATGTCGATGTGGTGAGGTTAAAATGAGAAGCTATAATCAGACAGGCTCTAGAAAAGATTGGACTGCAATCCAATCGTGTTCACTGTTTCATGGAAGGTGAAATTAAGACAGGATGCATATTGTAAGGAAAAGGGGAAAGAAAACCAAACCTACCCAGACCAAACCAGACTAGACCAATGCAATCAAATGAACCCAATCCCTATTTTACAGTCATGTCAGTCAAAAAAGCATGACTGGAACAGACAAGGCTGGGCCAGACAAGTTGGCTCAGACCATCTTTTTGACTACACACAACAATGCAATGTAAGTCAAAATCCAAACCAATCCTCTGTAGTGACAAATCCTTGTTCAACTGTCAGTTGCAAACTAGCTACAGTAGTAATTCCATTACAGACCATACATCTTACTCCGATCCCCTCGACTCACTTCTATTCCAGTGAGGAACCAACCCAACCTAAAACTTAAATTTCTCTCCACTTGGTTCCATCTCTATCCCAGTATGTCCAGATAGACCGGTGTAGCTTTCATCAGAGCGAACAGCATCTTCTGAATGTCTTTAATGTTGAGGCGCTGTTGTGGTTCCCTCTGCCAGCAGCCCAGCATCATATCATAGACCTCCTTAGGACAGAGCCTGGGACACTCTAGTACTCTGCCCTGAGTAATACACTCGATCACCTGGGAAGAGACACAGACATACACAAAGATAATATTAATCATGTTAATCCTTTTAATTACTTGTGTAAATCATTTCATCTGTGCATAAATTATGATTTTAAAGTTCATTTTCCATGTACTGATTAAGGACATTCGCTGCCTACAGTGCCGCTGTTATATTAACTGTTACATCGTTGATCAAAGCTCCAACCACTGGAAGCCTCTCTGTCCACATATGCTGCCAAGAGAGTTTACAACTTTATATTGTTTGTTCATTTTATAGGTTGGTCCCTCTTTGACCGTGCGGACAAAAGTATTGCTGTACTGTACTGTATTGTATTGTATTGTATTGTATTGCTGTGGAAGATACTGCCGAGGGGGGCTTTTTGGTGAGTGGCAAGACCTACTTGGGTGGCTTCCTTCCACCCTTACAGAGGAGAGGTAGGACAGGAGACAGGAGTGCCCACTCCTTCAAGACAACCTTGCTGGACAGGGAAGATAGTTGTCCCATTCCAACCTTTTTCAAGAAATAAGGGTTTTTTTAGGGCCAAAGGGCCTCAGAGCTCCCAACTTATTCCTGAAGATTTTTTAGGAAAACCTGTTTGTGTATATACACACAGTCCTGTGCGTTGAGCTCTATGCTGTTGTATAAATATACTTGTGGAATTCTTGACATTGCATTGCTAAATTCACAGTGCTGTACCCTCTGACCAACTATGACTATTAAATGAGTTCAACAGTCAGTTGCAAACTAGCTACAGTAGTACAATAATTCCATTACAGACCAATGGACAACAGGGATGCCTGTCTTTGCAGACGTGGCAGGCTTTCAGTGGCCTGTTATATTTCCAGGATCATTGGCTCTATACAGGACAGTCTAGAGGAGTCTGCTATCCTGAACCTGATGGAGTCGATACCTGGAGATACGGATTGTTGATAGTCCCAGCAGGTGTGCAGTCACCACAGTTGACTGGTGTCCTACGCTTGTATTGAGAGGTAGCTGCTTTTAGATCTTAAACTGGGAGGAAGTTCCTATTCTATGTTATTTCAATTGGAATTCCTTGGTTATCAATGACTTCTGGACCTTAAATCCTGAATAGCTGATCATTGGTGCCAGAGTAAGTGTACTGCCGTGTGTAGACCGGAAACCTTTCAACGTACACAGTGCCTGGCCATAGATCTAGTTCCTTTTCTAGACTGTGCTCAAGAGGCAGTTCTTATCTCTCTGGGTGGAAGCAAAGGTAGCAGTTGGCTGTGCAAATGCCTCTTTGTCATGGAGCTAATAGATCATACAGGTTGTGCCCTGGGCACTACTGGGTAAGCGTTCTTTTGGCACTCTGATAATCTTACCTCAGATACTTGTTTGGATAAAAGGTACAGGGAAAGGCACAGATACTACTGTAATAGTGTACTAGTAATTCTCAAAGTGCAGAGTATGCCCAATTTTTGGCAGGAAAGGTTAGGAGTTGTTAGATACCCAGTTGAAGTGAACAGTTAGTTCAACACCCACCACTGCCACAACATTGTGTTAATGATGCAGACTTCCTTTTGGGGGTGTCATATTGACAATTTCTGCAGTTGAAGAGCTACCCTGTGGGTCCCTGAGTGGCTGGTACTCATAGCTTTTATGCGGGTGGAACCACTGCTGAGAAATATGGTGACACAGTTCACTAGGAGCCTTTTCCTTGTTCTTAAGGTAAGGTAATTTACAGAACATGGAATGACGGTCCAAACTTCCCCCTAGAAAGGTTTTGGGTGTCATTGTGTCCGTTGTCAGGGCACTTAAAAATTTTGGAAGTGCCTGATGATGGCGGTTCACCTCCATTCTTAAGTGGTGCTTGAGCTTTGCTCTCACATTTGGCCTACAAGTTCATTGAACCTGTGTGGCTGCCATTTGCCAGGCTTCTTGTGTACAATGCCGTCTGCGAACAGGATAAAGAAACGGCAGGCCCTGTTCGCACATAGGGATTTCTGTGGCTTTTGGCAAGTGGTTGTCAGAGCTGTTCTATGTCCTGCATCTTGTAGTTTCTTCCTGTGGTGTTCATGCCACCGCCTTAGGGTGGTCTCCTGAAAATCTCTGCTGGACCAGTTGTAACTAGTCTTATTTTACTATACTACCTTGACAATCTCAGAAAATGTGACATTTGGGTTTTTTTCGTTCAAAGCTTCTCCAGATGAGTCATGTTGTAGCCAGGGATGAGCAAGTTTCTCTCTAAAATTAACTTATCGCATTTAGCTAGTGCCTTTGGAGCAGCTGGGTGACACAAACAAAGAGTTCCCCTCAGTGGACCCTGTATTGGCTAATGGCCTACATCAGCCATGTCATTTTCTCTCTTATCCTGCTGTCTGGCTGTCCTGCGTCATGGTATTGGCTCACTACATTTGAGTAATTGTGTTGTTATGACTTTTGTCACCCACAGTCTGTTTTGTATCTACAGACAGAATGTGGGGGTTGCCTGCCTCACAAGTTTGGTGTGGAGAGAATTCACTTTTCTCTTTCTTTTTCTCATCCAGTCTTGGGTGTTTTTTGAGGTATGTCTCAGGTGCTGGAGGACCCATTACCTGCCACTCAAACACAGCTTTCTGATAATGAGGTGTGTGATTGCCCCAAAATGCCTTGATAGTCTTCCACCAGATTCCCAATGCCAGAGGCAGAAAAGTGACCGCCCCAAAACCCCTAAACGTCCTCCATGTTTCATGGTAGGAATGGTGTTGAATGCTTCATTTTGTTTTTTGTTAAGATAGAGTTTGTGTGATTAACTAAAAAGCTCCACTTTTGTATTCCCAAAATGACTGGGGCTTTTCAACATCCATTCTGGGAAACTTCTGGCAGTTGTTTTTTTGTATTTTTGGTAACAATTTAGAGTGGTACATTATTTAAATACTTTTCCAACATCTGTATACACTGTATACTGACATAAGAGATTATACCTCATTATTAGCCAGCTGGAACCATGGTTGTTTGCCATACGTAAAGATTTCCCATAAAATGACTCCAAAACTCCACACGTCGCTCTCTGTGGTGAATTTCCGGTACATGATGCTCTCTGGGGGCATCCAGCGGATAGGCAGCATGGTGTGTCCTCCCACCTGAAAGCACACACACAGGCTAATTAGACAACACAGGAGACAACAGCTACTTAACTACATAACTACTTAAATAAAATAAAGTACTAGAGTCTGGGATGTTTGTTGCTGCTTTAAAGCTTGATGGGGCAGCAACTTGGCCTAAAGAGATGTTGCAGTTGTCCATCAAAATTATATAGGGTTCATGGAAAAGGGAAAAGAAAGAAGGAGAAAAGCATAGCCTGCTTTGTCTGATAAAGAGCCCAGGTCTGAACCAGCAGTTAGGGTAGAAGCACCTGTGGGACAAGTCCAGCTGAAAGGAGACCAGATCAGTGTGGCCCCCTGGCTTATCAGCCAGTCACTGTTGCCAATCAAATATTGATTTCCAATGTCCTCCAATCAATTGTTTTCATAAATATTGTTACCATTAGGATTATTATCATCATTATCATTGTGGAATCAACCCCAATATCCAACCACAGTATTGGAGTCGACAGAGCAGACCCAGAACTCTTTAGACCTACTCCACAAGAAGTATAACAACCTTAGAAAATTAGTCATGGGAGGAAGAGACACATTGTTTGAAGGTATTATGTTTTAATAATGACAAGAGTGTGATGTGGGGTTGAGGCAGGTTTGAAGATGGAATTCACTAACACCAAAATAAGAGTCCATATTCATTTATTCATTCATTCATTCATTCATTTAGAGACTTGATAAAGGGAGTCCATGTTTCAGTATGTGGAGAGAGGTTTTTTTTCGGGGGGGGGGGGGGGTGT
>OMNV01008057.1:23329-36638 GCA_900303265.1 Brotula barbata | reverse complement strand
GGGGGTGATGATTTTTTGGAATTGATATGTATTTTATAAGTTGATTTAACAGTTGGACAACGTGTTTCGACTAATCCTGTCAACAACAAGAAACGACATCAAAAGACACTGCTGCACCAAAAGTAAGTAGAAAGGAGAAAGTGTCATTCAGACAGCGTTTATTTATCGTTTCCTACAGTTAATCCTATTTGTGGTACAAACCTGTAACTGTAGTTTGATGATTGCCATTAAATGGAGTTAGCTGTAATCTTCCACAAATGTTTCCAGGAATGCACTGTGTAGTTTCTAAAATTATAATAATGATTCCACTGAAGGATAGGAACAATATAACAGATGGGGGATACTCGGGTGCTCAAGTACATGATGTAAATCACCCTCTGTGTTAATCATCGCTGCTTTGACTCAAATAGGCCATTTGGAGTGTCACTTTAATGGCATGACTACTATCTATAACAGTACACGAGCAGAGAAAAGTGCATTAATCAGATTATTTCTCTTCGACTAGTGTTCAGTTGCACCATTATAATTCATTTGTGCATGTCTGAATACAGCATCTGCACTTGGCACCATTACCTGCATCATTGAGGAGGCTACTTTGGAACGGGAGCAGATGCTAATCCTGATTTAAAATAGTTAAGCTATAGCCAAGCTACTCTCTTATTATAATAGTTAGCTACCTTACAAGCAGAGAAAAGCTATAAAATAACACTGACGTAACTTCATCAGCATACAATAAATGTTTTGTGCTGTGTCACTCTCAACACCAATAAGCAGTAAGAAAAAGTAATATTCAAACACATCATCATGCACCATCATTTCAAAACACATAATCAGTATTTTTGTCTGCATGGATCAGAGGGCTGCACGGGGGTGATGGAAGGTACATGGTTACATGGTTTTCGATTCTGGTAAAATAAAAATAAGAAAAAATGATCAAACCATGTCTGATTTTTTAAATGCATTGTAAACAATTCAACTCTGGTGTGAATCTGAACATAGAAATCTGTGTATTGGGCACTGTGGTGGGTCAGCGGACCTGAACGCTTTACTGCATGTCAGCTCCTCTCTTTCCGCCCACTCCTTCCTGTGTGACTCTCTACTACAGCAAAAATGCCAAAAAGTAACCTTTAAGAAAAACCCATCTATTTGATGTAGTTGTGTTGATTTCCCCTCTGATCATACATTACTAATGCAAAAATAGTGAAGAAAATGGAAGGACCAGAATATATTCCCCATTATAGCCCACCATGTACATCAAAGTGTGAGCAAATCATTAATCATCAGCACTAGCCTGCTCTCTGACTGCTGTGAAATCATACAGCAGCCTGACTAATTTAGTCAAATATATGCCTCCTAATCAGGCTCACTTTATAAATCACCTCCAGTGTGTCACTGACAAATCGTCCTTCCTCCATTCCGACTCTGCCTCACTCCTTTACCTGCCTCTACTTATCTCTGCATCTAGCATGTATACTGTATGTACACACACACATTCCTTGGTGAAGGCAACTAATGAGCATAGTTTCAGCAAAAAGTTAGATTGTTACTTTTTGTATACTTCTACAGTACATGACTTGAATAGTAAATGACTGTGAATAGGTTTTGCTGGGGTCGTAATAGTCTGTGCACTATTTTTTGACTTCAAACTGATATTGTTCTGATAATTTAGCAATATACAGTAGTACCCCTTTTCAAAATTAGTACACAAAACAGTTTTTGTTTTATTATCAGTTATTCAATGAAAAATGTATTTTAATTTCCGTCAAATTTAGTAATTTCTTAAGATGTATTTAGTCAATGTTCAGTCTTATACCTTTTAGTCATGAAAGTACATTCGTTTGTGTGGCTACTTTTTTTCTCACATAATCAATGGGCTAATCCCACACAGATTTTTACCCTTTTATATCAGATAGGATTACAAATCAACACTTATCAACTACTATTGTTGCATTGATGGTAAATCAATGCAATGTATTTGTTGGATTAGCATGCTAGCTTGTTGTGTCTGCTCGGCCTGTCTCTTTAAAAGTTACATTTAATGGCGTGAACACCATTAAATGTAACAGAGACAGAGGGTGTGGCCTACTATAACTGACAGTCAATGCCAGCTAACACTAGCTAGTAAGCTAGAAAGTAGCAACAAAAAAACTCTTGGTGTTTTTACAAGCCAACACAGACAAAACAATTATTAAAACTATGCCAACCAACCAAAATGTTGGTAGATGCCTTTTTAATAGTACCATTCTTTCCTACAATGCACTTGGTTTTCCTCTTAATAAGGTTGTCTGTGTGTCCAGATATTGTCCCTTCTTCTCCTCCTGACCAAGGCATCAAAATCCTTTCATGATATCACATTTGATGTATGAACTAGCATAGTGTTCGCCCGTGATAGCTAAAATTTGATTATCTCATTTCTATTTTCAAAAGATTGATAGAACTATCGTCACCCAAACGTTTTTGTCATTGCTGGCAAATAGTCGAGATCTCAAACAGTACTCTGACCAGTCCTATATTAAATGCAATAAAATGCAGTAAACTGTGTAGCAATACTTTAAGGGCATGAATTAAAAGAGGGTTGCTTAGCTTTTGCTTTGTCTGCTACTGTCTCAGTAGCCATTCTACTGGGACATTAGAGACATTAAACGGAAAACCGTCCACAGAAGCTACTTAGGAGGATGGGACTCAATGGACTCATTGACATTTACTGCCACATACAAATGATTTCCCACTATGATAATCATAGTGTTGAGAGAGTTGGCTAAAAATCCCTCTGTGCCATGGTTTTACTCATCCCATACACACACACATATATAAATATATATGCTGTATGTATTATTATATGAGCTGAGCAGCCAGAGACACATTTTATTTAATGACCTATTGACCAGCAGGAAGTACAGTAGGTCACTAGTCAGCATGACCCTTGTCATCTCGTTCCCCGTTCAAGACAGTTCGAGGCCATCAAACCGTCTGGAAAGCCACTACCCCTTAAGTAACATCGAGGGACTACAATGGCTTAACTCGGCTTAAAGGACAGAGAAGACTTACAAAACCAGACAACACTGCAGATCCTTTCAGAGTCCAGTCAATTGACCCCCTTTGACAGATTGAAATACACAAACAGCTCAGCCAATTAGATACGTGAACCCACTAAGCAACTGGACAAAGAACTGACAAAGTCCAGCTGGATAAGTGTCCTCAGTCCAACTCAAGTGGCCAATCCTGCCGTCAGAAGCTACAGACACTCCCCCCGCCCCCCTCGCTCTAGGAATTGTATAATAGTTTAGATAATAATGTCATATTAAACTCCTACCTTCTTATAGTACACTATTAACTATTAATGAGTTTCTTTAATTGTTGTGCATGATTCACAGCAAACAGTTCAATTTAGAAGGACCATATCACAATGTGACAGCTGCTACCACCCACATCTACTAACCAACCAATAGAAATGCAGCATGAAATGACAGACCCATCAACGCAACGTCGCCTATGGTGCTAAACCAAAACAAATCCATACCCATGTCCGAAATTCTCCTCCTTTTTTCCAAACACAAAAATGCCACGATCAGAAGGGTTTGGTTTTTGTATAGTTTCATTGTTTTTCCATACGTGGTGTAGACGGATGACGTACGCTGATCCGCCGCATGCTAATAATCTTTGTTTTACTTGCGTCGTAGCCTGCGATTCAGTTCGGTTTCATCGCACAGCATACATCAAATTTGATGTTGTACCGAAGTTGACTAGATCCATGTCGTACAGTGCGGCTTGCAATAAACTTATAAGATCAGTAAAATCTCACAGTCTGTAGGACACTTTACGGAGTTTGACACTGTACCTGTGTGGGTGGTAATTGGACACAGCTGTGTCTAATTGTCGCATGAGCCAATCACAGAGGAACCTATTTAGGATTCTGTCACAAACACTGCAGACTGATGGTTGGTTAACTTATAGTTTTCAGCGTAAATAAAAGCAAAAATAAAGGTGTAGGGTGCATCCTTGCCATGTGACCTGTGTAGTTGCATCTCTGTGGCTATAAAGTGGAAAGAGGCAACAGAAACAGCCAAAACCTGGCTGAAGATGAAGAGAGAAAATCCACAGGGAGAAGTGAATGCTACCTGAACATAAGCTGTGTCCTGATCCACCACAGCTGGGTCGCCTGGGCAAGGGTGTTTAAAGCTGAATGAGCCAAACCACCCTGTGACCCCAGGTTACATCACTGTTGATGTGTTCAGGAGCAACCAGAGATAATAGTTCATGACAAACATTCCAAATTTCCTGCTACTTTTGATGAGTTTGGCCAGAAATTCTTAGTAACTGTGTGTTTATGGGTATGTGTGTATATCTGTAGTCATGACTGTTGTGTGAGATGGATCAGTTGTTGTCTGTCTGTCTATCTATCGATCTGTCTATCTATCTGCTATCTATCTATCTATCTATCTATCTATCTATCTATCTATCTATCTATCTATCTATCTGTCTATCTGTCTATCTATCTATCTATCTATCTATCTATTGATTGATATGAATTTAAATATTCTTACCCTGTAATAATCTGTGCTGTAAATGTCTCTGGACATGCCAAAGTCTCCAATCTTCACCAGAAGGCCATTCCCCACCAGGCAGTTCCTGGTTGCCAGATCACGGTGGACAAAGTGTTGCGATGCCAAGTAGATCATCCCAGAAGCAATCTGACTGGCTATGTGAAGCATCTGGGACAAGCCCAGCTCCCCGTTGGTCTGCAAAGGCTGCCCATCCACCAGAATCATGGCGTCTGGCCCATGAGCTCTGAAGAAAAAAAAGGACGAGAGGGCATGACTTTAGGAAATACGCATATGTGTGTGAGCTGCTGGCTGATAAGACAGCTGGCCTACAGTTCTGGGTTCCAATAAGAGCTTCAGCCTCCCTGACACTGCATGGCAACTACTGGCATGATTCCCTTTTAATCTCCCACAACAAACTGTCTTCCTGGCCCAATGTATTAACGAAATGTCCAGTAAATGAAGATGATGACCACGATGATAAACTTCGTGAGGATTGTTGCCATTAGGATCGAACACTGTAGCGCTGCTGTTTTCAGAAGTTGAGAGAGGAGGAGGTAAAAATGGAATCACAGCAAAGCTAAACGCTCAGGAGCCGCACAAACTGGATCCAGTCTGTTTGAGATGCTTTCAAATTCACTGCGTTATAAGTCGCTAACAGACGAAGTGGGAGCTCAGTGTGCATATTCATGTGTGATAGAGTGTGTGTGTCTTGGAGAGCGAGAGAGCATGGTGGTTCAGAGGGCGCTAGCTAAATGAGTAGTGAGTCCTGGATTAATTGATGTCTGCACTTTAAAGGAAACACAATTACTGAGCTGAAATTAGCATTTGAGGAAGCGACACCCAGAGACATTGTCCCATACCACCAAATACACACACACAAACACATTCACACACAGAAACAGCAGGGCGACGTGGCTTAGGTGGTAAGGTGGTCGCCTAGTGATTGAAGGGTTGCTGGTTCGATCCCTGCCCGTCCATATCGAAGGTCCCTGAGCAAGACCCTAGACCCAAATTGCTCCCGACAAGCAAGTGGGCCTTGCATGGTTACCTCGGCGGTCGGTGTGTGAATGTGTGTATGAATGGGTGGATGAGAGGCAAACATTGTAAAGTGGTCTCAAGACTAGAAAAGCGCTATAGAAATGCAGTCCATTTAAAAAATGATTTCCTTTTGTTGCTCAAAAAAGACTTGGCTCCGTCCGGTCACTCATGGTCATACGCTTTATATGCATACATGTTAGGGCCTCAACAAATAGTCGACATTACATGTCAATGTGTGATGTCAATCGTATAAAATTGTTGACAATTAGTTTCATTTTTTTAATGGTCATTTGAACCCACAGGATTGAAGAATATTTGAAACTGAAACGAACCACAGGAGCTCTGTAGACAGGGTGGGCGACGCAGTCGTAAAGGAAGAAAAACAAACCGGGATTCCTTCTATCTATTTAGTCAGCTGACTAATCAGAGTGTTTTAACACCCAGTCAGTGTTGACTGACAGATTATTGGGACACCTTGACTAGATAAATAGATTGTTCTCTAATGCTAGGGTTAGCAGAATGGCATTCTAACGCTAAAGCTAAAGATTGATCTATGAAAAACACATGATGACTGTCGATACAACAGAAAAAGTTGTGGTGTAGTAGTAAACAAACCTTTACTCGTACCAATTAATGAGGAAAACATGAAAAATGAAGCACGAGTAGAAATAATTTAAAATAACTTTTAATAGCTTTTGTGAACTCTCCGCTGCATTGTATTGTGTGATTACCTTATAATTCCATGAAATGCCTTCAAATTAAGTTTAATTTGGTTCATATTATCATGTATTTTCTATAATGCAGCTGGTTAGATTTATATATTTTTTTCTCAAATTTTTATACCAAATAACAGGAAAATAAAGACGATGTAGCCATTTTGTCGGTTCATTTTTTTAGTGAGTAAAAAAAAAGTGAGAGGGTAGAGCAGATTCATTTTTAACTGAGTATATTTTTTCGTCATAATAGAACCCTTGAGTGTTTTTACTTGTATTTCAGTGAAGGTCATTCAAGGGGTTGCTCCAAAGACAGTTTCATCTTCTTCACCTATCACGTGCCCAATACAACCACAACGATGAGGCGAATGACCAACTAGTCGATTAATTGTAGCAGTTATTACTAGATTAGTCGATTATCAAAATAATTGTCACTTTCAGTCCTGAGCCGTCTTCATCTCTCTCTTATCTGTCTTGAAAAAACTGGATGTAGTTTATCATGTCGCAAAAACTTGAAAAACGCCAGAATCCTCTTTGACTTTGTTTTGCGATGAAGTTTGTCATGTTTCGCTCTGATTTTTGTAAGTAAAGTGTCTCTGTCCCATCACTGAATGATGCTGTGCTGTTTTAATTGTGTAACATTCTAAATTTCTGCTTCCATCCTGACCAGGATTGGAATAAGATATATTTTAAAAGAGATACTTTATGCTTAGATATGGGATAATCTTTTTATGTTTGTGTGTCATCAGTCTTATCGGCTGCATATGGAACACACAGGCCGGAGTTGCCTCGAGGAGAACTTGTCCAATCCAATGTTGTAGATGAATAATCCAGCCGAGCCGCAGCTGCTGGGATGACTCAATAACCATCTATAAAATAGATCACAGACCATGAGTGCGTTGAACAAAGATTAAAAGCGGGTTCCAAATAATGTTGATTCAGGCCCAATGAAGACCTGAAGGCTGCCGTAATTCATCACCGCACTGAATAAATGATAGAAAGCTCAACTCGGGTAGAGCAGACAGTTCTTCAACTTTTTTATTGGTGTGTACAGAGTCCACTGGCACCGGATGGGCAGAATAGCCTGGGAGCTATGACAGGAAGTAACAGGAAGTAACTCCATCAGCAGCACTGGGTGTTGTTAAAAATCTTGATCTACAGCGCACTGTGTCCTCATTCTTATTTTACTGTGTTTTGAATTGTAGCATTGTTACGAACAGCAAAAAGTCAAATGCTTTCGGTTTCGTGGGGTCACATTTTTTCTATTCTGATCATCTCCACAAGGCGTGCCTACGTCGTGTAGCGGAACACGTTAGCATTGCCATGATAATGAGTCAGCTCTCAGTCATTTACAGGTGGAGATCTAATCGTACTTTTGCCTCAACAACTGTCAGATGTACATACGAGGAGACAAATACCAATGTAGCTTCCTGGTAGGGTGGTGCTTCGCTGTCAATAAATGCCACCATTGGACATCAGAAACCACTCTCAAATTCCATATTCAGTCATTCAGAACCGTGAGAAAGGAAGGCCCTCTATCGATCCCCTTATGGAAATTAATTCTCTGAATTCTCCTCAATTGATCCTCAATGAGGAGCAGTGGGCAGCCAACACACACACACACACAACAGCGCCTGGGGAACAACTCCAGATCTTCTAGGTTTGCGTTGGTCAGGGGCAACGGTTGGAGCGATTAATGTCCATGTCTTTACGTACCCACCCAGAGGAAACCCACAAAGACATGGGGAGAACGTGGCAAGTCCACACAGAAAGGTGCAGGGGTCGACCGCAGGATTCGAACCAACAGTCTTCGTGCTGTGAGGCAACAGTGCTAACCACCATGCTGCCAATAAGCAGATAGGCAAATAAGCAGCAATATATGATATGATGACGCTACTTGGAAAAGTAATTTCTCACAAATATTTAGTCATCCAACTCCACATGCACCAAGAAAACCCCAGTGAAAAGATTTGTCTGCTGCTTTCAAAGAGGCCAATAGTAATAAATGTCCACATTTTCAGTTACATATATCATATATCAAATAATATAAAATATTTCACCTGATTTTTATTGTTCCATGCGTGAAATATTTGATATCTCATAGCCACCCACAGGAGTATGTTATTTTTTTTTACTACTTTTTTAAAATATTTTTTTTACAGCTGTTGCATATTGTGATCCATATTTGAGACCATTTGATGCTAATGCTTTAAACCACTAATGCATTATTTTTAGCAGTTTCTTTTGTATGTTTTTGTTTATGTATGTGAGGGAGTAGGGAAGAATATGGGAAAAGGTAAAGCCCGGGATTATTCTGTCATTGTGATTCACTGCCCAGATCGATACCAGTTTTAACTTTTCACTGTAACTGCCACCATGACGAAAGGATTTGACCTTTTGGCTGAGCTATAAAATGACTTCAATGTAAGCACTAAAACCAGCCGTCCCCCGCCAAAAAAAACATTAAGGATCTGACTTTTAATAAGGAAATGGTACGTTTTTGAAATCCTGTATAGCTGGGTGTGCTGGACATCTGTCTCGTAAAACGGTTCCTGTCTCCTCGTACTCTTAATGTTTTGTCTTTCCTGTTTGCTGTAGATTAGTGATGAGTGCCAGCGGACATGCGATGTTTGTGCATGAGTGGGAGACAGAGAAGAGTGAGTCCACTGCTAAGATAATAAACACACAGTAGTTTTTATCTCTGTTCCCATGGATGACTGATGGCATGCGCACATGTCGTCCCGATGTCTTCCATCTGCATTTTTTACAACCGGCACAAGTAGCAACAGGAGCTCACAGGGTAAAATCTGTGGGCGTGAGTAGAAGTGGCAGTATAGTGAAAATATGCTAAATATTTTGTACGTTTGAAGGGTAAAAATTCCTTGCGCCGTAATCCGAGATGGGAAACCCAGATGTCAACCTACCTTGTCTGCTGTACTCGAAGATGTGAACGTGGGCTTGTCGTGGGGGTTGAGATGTGGTTCTCTTCCCCTCACCGATGAAATAATGATATTTAAACTTGCAGAACCCACGTGTGACCCCTGCAAAGGCTAAGTTGTTCTTTCGCCGGAAATTTGTGCGATCAACAGTAGACGCTAGAGAAAAAGGCTAAAAGCTGTCAGTCGGCTGGTTTCGCTCTGTTTGGCTTCATTAAACGCAGGGGCACGCGCAACTTAACTGAACTGGAGACTAAATTGTCCGAATGTGTGAATGAGTTTGCGTGTCTGTTTGCGATTACATAAACGGTCGACTCCAGCTTTCCACGCACCTGCACCAGACCAGAGCAGCACACACTAAAATGCTTTCCCTTTTCAGAGGATGTCTTGAGTCACATGTTGTCATCAAAATCAGATGTGTATATTTTGGAACGGTGCACCAAGTTAGGTCTGACTTGACATGTATTCATGGTTAACAACATCATTATTATCCGGCCGCCTATTTGGGTCCGGGGTCGCTGTGGCAACAGCCTCAGCAGAGTAGCCCAGGTCCTCCTTTCCCCAACCACCTCTTCCCAGAGATTCCAAGGCTGTCCTAGGCCAGCTGACAGAAATATTTACCATCCTGTCCTTTCGATCACTTCTCAAAGCTCATGACCATAGGTGAGGGTTGGAACGATGACTGACTGGCAAATTGAAGAGCTCCCTTGTGCCGTAAATATAAAGTGGAGCCCAAAAATGGATTTTTACAAATCTGGACAAAAAAAGAGCCCAGCGGTTTTCATTTTAATATAATAGGACCAAACATTACTATGCTAAGATAGCTTTAAATGAATTTCCTGATGCTCAATGGCAACTAGATGGAAACCTCAAGTGAAAAAATGTGACTTGATTTAGATTCCAGCAGAGCTGGAAAGTCCCAGTGAATTGGACAGGAGTTAGGGGGAAAGACGTCACTTTATGTATGGAACACTGCCCCGAACTTGAACCATCATCTTTAAGAATGTATGTGAACACACTGCATTTAAAGTAGCTCAGTTCTACACAAAGTACACCTGGTGTTACTGTTGATATTTACTGCTTTCTCTAAAACCGAGCCTGTGCGTATTTTCCCCGTGTAGCAGCAGCATCTGTGTGTGTCGGCTTTTCGGGCCTCTGTCGTCATGTAGAGGCTCACTCAGGCAGACGAGTCAAACACAAGTCAGGTAGAGATGAAGGACAGAAGAGCAGACAGAAGCCGAAGGGAGGACTGAAAGACAGCAGCCGTTCTAAGAAAGAAGGGAACGAGTGATAGATGAAAGGTCGTATCAGGTCTGTTTGCTGGGTTTGACCAAACGTGACTGAAGCAGGGCTGCAGCAAACGGTCGATATTAACAGTGGCCACGACAAACGTTTGTCAACAACGATGTAAATTGAAGTTGAACAGTCGTCTGAACTCTGGCGTTTAAGAATACTTAAGAGTGAAAGTATGCAAGACGTGCTACAGGATGTTTTAACCAGAGGAGCCCTGCAGCGACACAGCTGGGCTGAGCTGCTCGCTGTGCAGTCAGGTGACTAACACGGCCGCGTTTCAGCACCATGTCAGCGTGGGAAGACAGATTACTGGGACCGCACGTAGATCGATCGGTAAATTGAATGCCACGTAAAAACCAAAACATTTACAGTACAGTAGTAAACGAAACTGAATTTGCGACCATTTATCTCAAAAACATTTCAAAAACTACACAGTAGTAGAAATAATTTATATTTGAAAGTAAATTTACAATAACTTTTAATAGCCGTCTGGCCCACTCTGCATTGTGGGATTTCCTTATTCTATGAATCACCCATTCTGTCCACTATATTGCTCATATTATGGTTTAAATCCATTTTTTTACGGTGAAACCTTAATGTATTTTTCAAAAGCAACTGGGTAGATAGATATTTTTTTATACTACTATACTATACAAAAACATTTTTGTGTATTTATTTCATAAAAATGTGAGCGAGAGTTGGCCTAATTTGTTTTTCTGCCTTTCGTCCGATGACTGCTGGGATAGGCTGCAGCCTCACTGGGACCCTGATGTGGATAAGAGCTATAGATTATGGATTGGACTGGATTATTTGTCATGATGAACCCCTTAAGTATTTTTACTATTTCAGTAAAGGCCATTAGAACTTATTTTTTAAGATGGTTTCATATTATTGTCTTAAGTGACAGACATGCTGAATGATTAATTAAGACCGATTAATAATCAATGTTTATGGTTGAGTTAAAAAAGTTGATTGAAATGACTTTTTTTCTACACGGGCAAACACACAAACGAGCAGGAACGCCAAAGTTCTAAACATCACCTCGTAGGTCATATCTTGAGGTGAGTATGCTCCATTTACTGTTCTATGTTTTAAATGGCATTATCAGGTCATTAGTTATTCCTGCTGTGACGAGCCCGGACGTTTTGTGCTTCGTTTCGTTGGGAGCCACCTCGGGGCCCCCGTGGAGCCATTTCCTGTCGGTTCAGTAATACACTGGCCTTAGAACTGAGTCGTTTTCTCAACAAGGGACCGTTAACCAAAGCTTCTCATTCCTGTCATACTTTGTGCTGCTGCTCTTCTCCCCACTAAACCAACAGTGATGCAGGGAGAGACACACACGCCTCTCAGCGTACTGAGGCGTGCCTGCTCATTTGTCCTCTATTAGCTGATGAGGTGCTGTTACCCAGACGTCCTGTCCAGTGTCACGCTTGTTTTTGTGAAATGCCTTTTGAGTTTTATAGGTCTAAAACTCTTACTCGTACACACACTCACAAATGATACGTGCTTCTGGCAGCGTATTCTGCTTCCACTTTAGAGGTCATCTCACAATGATGTCATGTGTCAGGGTGTCAAAGCTGCCCCGTGACACAAGTTTGCCCTTTGACAGTGGCTTGATTGGCACATTGGTGGCCTGAAGCAGGTTGGCCAAAGGAAAAACCATCGTGCTGCTCATTGGTCAGCAATGGAAAAGTTCACTTAAGCAGGGCGTCAAATAGGAAACTGAATATGAAAGTGTGTTGATGGAAAATGGGCTTGAAGCTAAACCGAAGGCTGCAGTACACTTTTGCCAGTTTGGTCAACACGTTGGTAGTTTGTCACCGAAAGGATCATAGAGAGAGAGTGTGTGTGTTAATTAGATGCATTGACATTATAAACAGTTGAAATGTCCCCGCGTGAGGTGGGTGTGCCTTGACAAGGGGGGAGTCGAGTGACTTATAGATTTTGTTGTGTACAGATCTCCCCCAAAAGACTGGTGGAAAGGAGGTTTCCGCCTCCTGGCCGGTGTGTCGGGTAACGCATACTGCAGCCTTATAGAACAAAGACATGGTTGACTTTTCCCATTTAAACCTCAAAGGATCCCACGGCTTCGCTCCAGGCGTTACACTACTGAACAACACGTCCCGTCCCTCCGGCAGTCTGTCCAAGTTTCTCCCGCACCTTCGTTCATCAAAATGATTACCACTGGGAGGCATTGATGTAGTTTAATAAACCCTGAATAAGTGGTGATTAACAAAAGAAAAATGAGAGCAGCGATTCCTCCTCACGGCTCAGTGTCACAGCTCTGAATGCCTTTCAGAGTGCGCACAACTTCGCTTAGTGCACAATTAATCACCATTGTTCCTGGCATATTTCTGACTGCAGAGCACAGGAGTCAAGTGATGGAAGGTCACATTCTGTGCAGAGCCTTTTGTTGCATCTTTAAGCATTTATAATGCGTATTTACAGCTTGAACCTGTGTTGAAGGATGCTGTAAATGTGCTGCAGGGTGCAGTGTAGCCTGGATCTGCTCTCGTCAGATTAATCCAGGAGTGTTGCTTGACATCAAGCCCAGATGTGCACTGCTCAGCTCACTTTCACTAACTAACTCACTCACTCACAAACCCAGTGGCTCCTCATCGCCCCGTCAGTGCTGCTGTTAACCAGTCTCTTCAGTGTGGTTGAGTTCCGCTCCGCTCTCTGGCTGCCTGTATCCTCTGACATCAGCCTTCAAGTATGCAGCCCGTCTTGCCTGAGCCAGACGTTCTCGGGTGGCCCCATTCATTTCAAGGTGCCCCCCCCCCCC
>OMNV01008057.1:7455-23309 GCA_900303265.1 Brotula barbata | reverse complement strand
CCCACCACATCATGGCTCTGACACGCTCCCAGTGTCTTGCTTTGCTTCTTCCACCCGTAGCGACTGTCTTTCAGATGAGATAGATCAGATGAGCAGATGAGTAAAGGTGAAAACACTTACAACCCAGTCATTTTGTCATTCTGCTGTTTATCAGCAAGCTCTGTGCACATTTGTTTCAGACATACTGGATACCTGAAATATGATATTCCCATATAAGTTGGCAATGGGAGTGCAAGTAATCCAGGTCACTTTCCTTGATGAACGTTGTCTGACTTCTGTTTCAATGAGTCATCATTTTGCTTTTTGTTTAAAGTTTTGTATGGCACTTCAAATGTATTGAGTAATGGTGAGTTGTTTCTGATTTAATCTAATGACTTTATGATGAACTTTTGTGTAAAAAGCTGAAGCTCTATTACCTCCACCCAGGAGGATACGTTGTCATTCGAGTTGCTGTCTTGTCTGTCCGTCAGGAGGATCACTCAAAAATGTATGAACCCATTTCAGTCGGTCTCAGTGGACAGATTGAGCGTGGTCCAGGAAAACCTATTAAATCATTTTTCAACATTTTGGCTACATTTTTACGACCAGTGGCAAAATCCTAACTCGCAAGGTGAGATCGCAATAGGGTTAAATATGTTTTCAGTCACAGTTAGATAGACGTGCTGTAGATAAAGACCGGGTCTAGGTGTAGGTATGCACTCTAATTAGGGCCCTGCGAGCATATGAGCGGTTTTTGCATCCTGGAATCTTAAAAACAACCACAAATGTTTTCATATTCCATATTCATCCTTGACATGAGCTTCCCCACGTCTTTAAGTTAAAGCGCTCCGTTGTACTTGTAAAGCTCATCCTCACTGCAGGCTGTGATTTCCTGTTTTACATCTGCAGATTGGAGGCAGGGCCTTTGACGGCCACTTGCATCGGAATGTCGAGACTCGAGCCTCGCTTTACCCCGGCCTGATGTTTTGTGGCTTCCTCACATGAAACCAGCCGTGTAAGATTTTGTTTTGATTCGTTTCCCTCAGAATGAAGAAAAGCGCAACCTGAGTTTGGGCGGCCATGTTGGATTTGACAGCCTGCCTGATCAGCTGGTCAGTAAATCGGTCACACAGGGATTTTGCTTCAACATCCTCTGCGTGGGTGAGTACCAAACCACAGCGTGTATGTTAGTTTAACTTTCAGTCGCGTTGAATTTTCTCATCTTTTCCCGTTTCCCTTTCCTGACAATCCCACAGGTGAGACGGGTATTGGCAAGTCGACGCTCATGAACACACTCTTTAACACCATGTTTGAAAACGAAGAGGCCAGTCACTACCAGAACGGTGTCTACCTGCGGCCGCGAACGTACGACCTGCAGGAGAGTAACGTCCATCTCAAACTGACCATCGTAGACACCGTGGGCTTTGGTGACCAGATCAACAAAGAGGACAGGTGATTACGTTGATGTAATGGATAAAGAGAAGTCACTGTAAATCTCCGTAGCGCTGACATTTACTGCATCAAGACAGATTCAGCTACTTGCAAACTGACCGGCTGTGGGTGCAAATTGTTGTAGTTTGTTTTGGGAGTCCAAGCAGGCCGGGGACAATGGACCGATGGATGCATTTACTATTTCACCCATGACGAACCTTTCCAATCGACATTTAGATGTCAAGATGAAAGTTTATTTGCGACGTGCTAACAGATTTCTACCTATAATGTTTACTCGGTTAAATGGTTGAATACAACACGTGCGGACGTTTAAGAGCGTTTAAATTTCAGCGGGAGCGCTCATGTTATCTTTGCTGGCAAACAGCGCTCTCGTGTCCTATAATAGCTGCCTCCTCTTTAGGCCACATCAACTCTCACGCTGAAGGACACCCTGCTGCTAAGCGAATCTAACTGAAAAGGCTTCAGAGGCGTAATCGACTTGCATTCCACGGGGGAGTTTGCAGAGGGTTGTTAATGCAAAGGACAGATGCTGGCAAACATGGCTTTCTAGGCAAATACGTAAACGGAACGGAGGACCACTTGCATTGATGTCTGTTGATCTGTGATAAGTCGAGCATGCATGTGATAAAGGTTGATGATGTATCATGCATGATAAGTGTGCAGTTATGGTTGCTCTTTTGGTCTGAAACCACAAAGTCAGATAAATTGGACATCTGTTGAACAGTTTGTATCCAGGTGTTGGTGGCAGGGAACAATACACATCCAGCTGGCTAAAGTCTCTGACTTAAACTAAACATGACAAAATGTCCACCATTGGTCATAATTTAATTTCCCAAAAAATAGATCCCTATTAAATCCCAGATCTGTCTCAGTATGGCCTTGTCTCGGGCTTTTTTCCTCTGGGCGCCTCCTCTCTGTCTTAGCGTGTCTATGGGAGGTCCTGACTTTTGGCTGACCAAATCCCATGACCCTGTGTGCCCCTTCGCATGACATGATGAATTCTATCTTCAAGAGACAGGATTATGTGTTTGGGAGCAAAGCTCTACAGCTGTTTTCAAATGTGTGATAGCGAATCTCACCAATGGGAGCAGGAGGTCGTGTGGCTGTGACGATGAGGCTGCTTTAGTTGGACAAATCAAATACAGTGCATGAGTGTGGTGCGGTTTACACTCCGACACTGAGACCCATGTAGGGTGACCAGATCCCCACAAATCCTCACAAAACGTGTGACAGTATTTTCATGTGGAACAATGTGGGACACGCATCACCAATGATCTGAAATTTTAATAGAATGTATGAAGGACGTAACAAATAGGCCTACAAATTATTTAGTCGCAACTCTCCCATTCCAAATGTAAAGACAGAAAGCATATAAGGCGGTGGAAAGGTGATCGCCTGGTGATCGAAGGGTCGCCAGTTCGATCCCTGGCTCCACCATGTTGAAGGTCCCTAAGCAAGACCCTAACCCTAAATTGCTCCCGACAAGCAAGTGGGCTTTGCATGGTTACCTCGGCTGTCGGTGTATGAATGGGTGAATGTGAGGCAAACATTGTAAAAGCGCCTCGAGTGGTCTACAGACTAGGAAAGCGCTATATAAATGCAGTCCATTTACCATCGACTGTAGATAAAGACTGGGTGTAGGTCAGTCGGCAAAGTTTGTGACTTTTGACTCGCAATTTTCCCAGGATTGTGAAGTGAAGATGGTGACAGGTTGACTTGTGCGTGGCCTGTGTTAGCGTGCAGTTTTGATTGATGTCACGCACACAGACCCGTGATGACGGCCCTCTTTGCTTCCTTCAACCATTGGATTAATCCAGATTTTAGAAAAGTGTCTGGCTCTAGTTTTCAAAAGACAGCACTGCAGGACAATCAAAATGCGGGGACAACGTGTCAATATGTGGGATGAGGGACAAATGATGAAAAGGCTGTACAGTCCCACACAAAGAGGGACAGCTGCTCACCCTAAACCCGTGTCCATGGTGATGAGAATGTTCGTCTAGTCTGATCCTTAATACGTTCCACGGCACTGTACCTGGTAAAGGGACAAAGACCTCACGTTGTGCTCGGGCTTTGGTTGAACCTTTTTATTTTCCTTAATGAAGATAAGGTTCCTTTTATTTCCTTAAAACAACTGCACTAGATGATGTCAATATCAAAGAGCTTTAGTGTTAATGTGGTCTGGAACATTCTGGGATTTTCTCTTTAAGACCCACCACGAACAGTCTTGTAGTAAGTCCTGTTTTAATCAGACCATCGTGAGCTGGTGCCAAACACCATACTGCTGTATTCGGATCCAGCCTCAGAACTGAATCCTCACCGTGTGTCCTTGTTGCTCTCCACAGCTACAAACCCATCGTCGACTACATCGACACTCAGTTTGAAAACTACCTTCAGGAGGAGCTGAAGATCAAGCGCTCGCTGTTCAACTACCACGACACCAGAATCCACATCTGCCTTTACTTCATCGCCCCAACAGGACACTCCCTGAAGTCTCTGGACCTGGTCACCATGAAAAAACTGGACAGCAAGGTACACAGTTGATGCACACACGGACACTGTGGCTTTCCCCTTGGGCAAAAACACACACTCCTCATCCTCTGTTGTCTGAGTAACTATCAGTTACCTCTCTTTCACTGGGACCAGTGTGTGTTTCGCTCGATTGGACTCCCGTTCGCATAGGAATAAAGTTACAAGCCCATTTTAGGGAAAATTCACAGATCCCCAGTGAAGCGGCTTCTCGCAGAAAAGGATTATTATTAAACGATCCAAAGCTTAAGACGTACCAGCCCACTAAGAATAGTTAAATATTTAAAACTTACTGTGTACAAACGATGTGTTTTGGAGGAAACCCTTGGTCCTGGTGTTTACCTCTCATTCAAATAACATCTTGCTAACATAAAGGTCTTGTTGGAATCTGGCATTTTGGAGACATTTCTAGAAGTCTCTGCAAATCAGGTCAATGTTAACAGTTTTTGGTTAGGACATATTTCAGTGAAATGTTCATGTTTCAGACAGATAGCTGCTGAATAGCAATCAACACTTCAGAATGTTCAAGAACTACAGTCATTTGAGGATTATTCTCTGCTCTGTGTACAAACCACTCCACAACGCGGCCATGGGATGGGTGTTTCACCGTAGGCGAAATGAGCGCAGCCCATCGGAAATGCAATCACCGGCTAGACCTCAATTAGACAAGCGGTGTAAAAAATGACAACCAATCACAGCAGCAGTTGGAGCGTGAAAGTGGGGGATGGGGAGCGGGGCTGGTAGTTGAGGGGGAGGGAAAGAGTCAGAGAGGAAAAGTCAATCAATTAACTATATTGTGATTTTGGTGCTTTGTTGCTTCGCTTTTGCGACAACACAACGGTTGAAGCTTTTCCCTCACTTTTTTTTTTTGGGAAATATTTGGCAGTATTTCTACCTGCTCTGTCACTGTGCTTCTATTTAGTTCCAACATATCTAGGAGACGTGAGGTTTTTCTTTTAGCGTCGTGACAGAGGCAGGTTTCGATAGCTCAGAAATGCTCGGGGTGTTAAAAGAGACAAAAAGGATTCGGCGGTTCTTGAATGTGGTCCTAAATCATTACGGACGTGGAACGTGGAATTTCACCAACCAAAATGGTCCTCGAATCATTTGAAAGCATGTGTGCACAATGGCTGGAAGGGAGTGCGGAGGAGAAAGAGGCAGTTAAAATGTCCACGTGAAAATTTGTGCGTCCTCCGTTCTCTGTACTGGTGTCACTGTAAAGTTGGAGGAAGGGAAAATGGCACTCAGTCAGTTTTATTGCCTGATATATATTGTGAAGGTGTGAAATGTTTCAGTGGCCAACAAACGCTCACATTTTACTGTCTTTGACATCTGCAGGCACTTAACCTCAGAATGTGCAACAACACCGAGACGTCCTCTGTTGATTTAGCGTTCGGACGCCGTCTTTTATTTAGCCACATCGCTGAGCGGCTCTTTGACAGCGTTGAATATACATACATGCTATTAGAACGATAAGGTGGCAGCCTCAACTCTGTTTGTCCCCGATGATGCAATGACGACACATTTAGAACAAAGCAGATGGTCAGCTCGTGACCAGAACCTGCAGGCTCTGCTCAGCCAGCTATCGACGTGCAACGCTGCCAAATGTCTCCTGATACCATCCGCAACAAATAAAAAATGGAGGAGCAAATGAAATTTAACATCAGCTCATGTCTCATCACAGAATGTGCAAAGGAACGAGTCGTTTGAAAAATGTAAAAAAAAAAGATTGAATGTCAAATAGTCCTGGGTTCTATTCTTGTTAAGTTGAAGATGAAAGGAAATTCCATGATAATGTGGGAGGACTGTCCCTAAGCCCAAACCATACTGAAAAAAAGGACTAAAACCCCAGATGACATCACAAGTGTCATATTTTTGTGGGGAAAATGATGAGCTGGATAGGCGGATAGGTCTTGTACTTAGCCACACTTGATCCAGTTGGCTTACTCAAAATGGGGCAAAGTACTCTGTAGTGTTCCCGGCTGAAGAGCAAGACAAAGCCAAGGATGAATGGCTGACTACGAGCTCTGTGATATTTCTAAAGGCAATGACGGACTACGAAGTGTTCCTGTGAGGAAGCTGCAGTGGGAGGACACACAGAAAGAACAAAGATCCACATACGGACCAGGGCCCACATTCAGATCCTCTTGCTGTGAGGTGGGACTGACCACTGAGCCGGTCTGGTGCCTGTCACAGTGCCACGTGCAAATGTGGCAAAGTCCTCAGCCAACGAGCCCCCCATGCCTATCTTACCTCGGCCCGCTGTTCGTTAATGTTAGTCACACAGGTTGCTCTCTCCTCCTTTGGACTTTGAGTGTGTCCAGTACATTTTGGTCACTCCGTTAGGCCTCTTTTGTTGACACAATTGACATGATCCATGTTTCCTCTGCAGCGTTGAAATGTAAAAGTTGACTCAAGTTGGCAGGCAGTTTTATTGATGATGAAAGCTTTGACAGCCTTGTGAGTACAATAATGGTCTCTGTTTTAGCCTGTGCGCGCGTCTGTGGTGAGAATGGCGCTTTGCCCTAAGGAGAAGCACTGGGAGTGTGACGGCGTTTTGTTTTACAGACTTGACAGACTTGTTTATTCCTCGGTCTGCTTAACAGCTAATGGATCGACCGAGTTCCATCTTCATCGGCGTAAAAATGAAGCTATAAAACCACAGCTAAAACCGAGATCTTTGTGCTGGGCTAAATTCATGGCGTGGAGATCGTAGCACAACGGCGAGCGAATGTTGCTGTTATCTGGAAAGCAGAGACAGATGAACAAAGCCGTCCCGTCTGTTTTCATTCTGTGGCAGGAAAACCCTGGAAGTAGAGCAGAAACAGCATTTCCCATGTCTGTAGATAGAGCTTTCAAGGCGAGACAGGGGTGTTTTTCTTGTAAATGGAGTAAAAATCGCTCCTTCTGACGGAGGTTGGGAAGGTTTGAAATGGCTGAAGGCCCAGCTGAATGAGCTTGCGTGGTTTGTGGGGGATAAGGGCAGGAAGAGATAAGAGTTCAAAGGCAGTGTCATTTCATATGACTGACTACATTCTTCTTCAGTCGGAGAGGAAATCATTACATGTTAATGATCTAATATTAGGATGTGCAGGATCCAGTCTGTTTGGAAGGGAAATGTTGCTACTAAACCTTAATATGCGAGACCAATCAGTCAGTGATAAACATTCATGGTTATATCATAGAGTGTGATGTGCATCTCTCTCTCAAACAGACGCCGTTACAGCATCATTCATATATTCTTTTTATTTTTGTCTGTTTGATGTCTAGGATGTGGATTTAAGCCATGAGAACCATTTCTGGAGGCAACCTTTATTATTGTCCAATCTTACAGATAGAGTTGTTCCGATACGGAAATTTGTCCGATACCCCTGAAAATGTTGGGAATCATGGAGCACGCATCGATCTGACCGAGTGTTTACAGCAAAAGTCTCCATACTTAGCAGGAGAATCAACTTGAAGAGTCACAGTGAGGCTGTAAGTTACCATTATTCTATTTGTTGTTCCATGGACTGAGTTCGCCCAGGTATCAGAATCGGTATCGGAAAAGGACAAATGGTATCGGAACATCTGTACCGCAGACTTTGATTAATCTGCATCAACACTGGCAGGTAGATAGAAATACGAATAAGGAATTTCAATACAGACTTCTCTTCATGTAAAGACAAAGATATTATTTTGTTTGTACTTTTGATTTTTAATTCATTTTTTGTAAAATAAAACTCCCTGACCCTCTGGGATGATCCAAGTGTGGGAAGCAATGTCCCCTCCCCCTCCTCCTTGACCACGTCCTCGCTGCCTCAGTGGCCGTACCGTGACTGAACCCTTAAATCAGGGTTAGATTCGAAGTTGGCCGCTCGGCGTCAAAATAATAGTCCAGCAAAGAGATCCAATATGATGATCCTGGAATTGGACCCCAAACAAGTATGTGTCTTACTGAGGCGTACTGTGGAACTGATATGTGAATCTACAGAAATCCTCCTCATCCTCCCGGTTCGTGTTCTCTGTGACGGAGTCGTACCGAGGAATGCAGACAAACAATGTGTTTATTTCTCCACATCTGCTGCAGATTGGAGATGGAGCCTAGTTTGTCTTGATAATTGCTGTTTGTTTTATGTATCCGTTGGGTTTTTGACTGAGATTATTGGCTGCACATGGCCTCGAGTGCCTTCGCTGCCAGTCGACTTGGTTTTGTTTGTGATTGTAATTGGGTCTTCGGTGTGGTTAATGTAGCTCTGCGATACAACACCAAACCTAAGCTGATTGTTTTTATCGTTCATTCACTGACAGGTTCCAGATGCGGCCTCCCCAATCGCAAGGAGTGCATTGGGTTTTATTTTATTTTATTTTAAATGGCTTCTGCACACAAACCCACATGACAACCGCATGACTTTCTTCATTCTGTTCCTTAGGTTAACATAATACCTATCATTGCCAAAGCGGACACGATCTCCAAGAGCGAGCTCCACAAGTTCAAGATAAAGATCATGAGTGAGCTGGTGAGCAACGGTGTCCAGATCTATCAGTTTCCTACAGACGACGAGGCCGTCAGTGAGATCAACGCCTCCATGAACGTAAGCACTCAGACATTCCTTCCTCCTTTCAAGAGTATCCCGTTTGTCTGTAGCGTCGGTGTTTAATCTATAATGCTGAACGCACACCTGTTGAACGTAAAATGTGGAGATAATGACAGATGTTTTGCCCTTTTTACACACACGGACGTGTTGAAAATGAAAATAACTTTTGTAGACTTAACACAGTTTTGGATAGTCTAAACATCCATGGCGTTAACAGGCTGGATTGAGAAAGGCCCCCGTTCTACTGAAGGGTAACGCCGTGTTCGGCCCCACATGTGTTACACATCTGTTCATGGCAGCACTTTCACTGCTTCTAAATTGTGCTTAATTGTAATGGCACTTTTATTATCTGGATACCTGATATTCCCACGTGCATTTGTACATGTACTATGTGGGGACACTGGACATGCACATACAGTACACACACACACACACACACACACACACACATATATATATAATATGCACATTGACTTTGTCACAGTGAAGTCATCATTAAGTATGATCACGCTGGCAGTTTAAATACCCCAAGGGAACAGTGGTAGATTGTCAGAGGTTTATTCCTGTAGAGCAGCTCCTCTAATTCATAGTTTGGTTCCCTCCGTGCCCACGCTCTGCTGCCTGCTCTGCCAGCTGGTTTCAACTCGCCACCTAATTTTTGCGGCTTTGTGATGGGCATGTTTTCCCTGTGATGTCGATCAGATGAGGCCCACTAACTCTAAAGAGCAGAACGGAAGCGTGCGCCTAACGCCGTAGGTCGGCGTATTCAGTTCCTCCAAGTTTTACTCGAGTAAAAGTAGAGATATCTTCTGCCCATTACAAAATGCACTTGGCTAATCGTCATGAAGCTTCATAGTTTTAGTAACAAAAGTCATTTTTGGGTAATAACTGCTCTTAAGTATTGAAGGTAAAAGTACAGTTCTAGGTCTTGAAGACAAAATACAGAAGATGTCCGAATGAGGAGAAGCAGTTACCAAACTTACTGTCACAAGTACTTACTTAAGAAGTGGAGGGAACTTCCTACAACTTCCTTATTTCAAGTATAATTCTGAATTACAGGGCAGATTTTGAACAGCGTTATCACTCCGCAGTTAGTTTACAACACTGCTGTCTAATCACTTCATCAAGACGAGCCTGTCAGCCTGATGTAGCCGCATGTCTGACTTTGTGCTTTGGTGCAGCTAATATGTCCGCACAGATAAACGTCCCTCTGGTGTGGTCTGGTTGTTAAAGCCGAGCAAAATGGGTTTTATGAGAAAGACGTCGAGTTTTCCTTCACCCCTGACGGCCCACGATAATAGCTCTGGAATATACCTGTGACCTCTTGACCTTCGTCTCATCCCTTGATGTCTGATCTTCCGCAGGCTCATCTGCCCTTTGCTGTGGTCGGCAGCGTGGAAGAGGTCAAAGTGGGCAACAAAACCGTGAGAGCCAGGCAGTATCCCTGGGGGGTGGTGCAAGGTGAGAACCGATCACATGCGAGATAATGAGTTAGTGTTTGTTTTTGACTATCAAATGAAACCGTGAGGGACATGTGATTGTCTCTAACAGAGGAGGGACACTCAACGATAAAAGTGAAGTAAATAACTCTTCCAAGTCTTTACTTTGAGGAATTAGCTCATTTATTAGCCTTTCAACAAATAATTTCCATGAGGATTTTTCCCATTGATTAAAAAAAAAAAATCTGATAATGGAAAAGAAACTGAAGATAATGAAAATTCATATCACAGTAATTTGTATAACATTACAGGAAAACATATAACACGACCTCTTGAACACTGAGGTAAGCGCCAACGGACACTGGAGAATTCTAGAGATTTCAAAGATACAAATATGTCCGGATGCATTGTTTGTAATCAGTATAATTATTGTACAGAATGAAGAGAATTTTAGGGGAAACAAACATTTAGAGTTTCAAAAAGTAAGGCTTACTGCAACCCTCGGACACGCTAAAATGTTGGCCTGTCAGAAGTGGGACACGTGGGTGGACGGGTAGATAAGGGAGGTTTAGTAACCTAATTTAACGGTTTCAGCAGAGCGGTCTAAACCTGTTCAGAGCCCACATCTCTGCGAGAATCCACTGACTCACAGGATTTCCGCTGCTCAGCAGGGTATTACTCATTAAAAAAAAACCAATAGATGAAAATTACGTCATCGATAAGTGGGCAAAGTGCCAAATGTAAAGACGGCACCTGACCTGGCTGATCCACGCGTTACATGCAACGCTGTCTTTGCGCTCCACTAGATAACAACCAGCATCATGTAGGTCACAACACGGCATTGTGTCTTAAAGAGACAGCGCACCTTTTACTGCTCCTTGTCTTAAACGGCAAGGTCAGTACGGTAGAGAGACAGACAGGAAGGACGGGGCAGAGGGAGGACGACATGCAGCAAAGGGCACAGGCCGGAATCAAACCAGCGCCGCTGTGCCACGTGGTACGAGCTATTATCGATGAGCCCCAAGATCTTTCAAATTTGATGATTTATTGAAATTATTATCAGTTGGAAAATTGGGAATTGGTGGTTTTAATTTTCTCCCTGTGTCTCGCAGTAAGACACAGACTCTGATGGACACGTACTCCAAGAATAATCAAATATCAGTATTTCATAGATTTTTGTAATCATCATCAAAGACGACGTCATCGTGTGCAAAAACCAACAGCTGCCTTACTCGTACGTGGACAAACGTGGACCTTTTGTGATTGCGTGTTTAAAAAGATATGCAGTGTCTGCAGGTCCACATATAGCTTCACGTTGGAATCATTGTTTCCCATAATCTACTCCTCCTCCGTGCTAAACAAAGTAATTTAATAACGTCAAACCGAGCGCTGCTGTGAGAATATTGCTGCTCTCTCCTCTTCCCCTCCCCTCTGTCCATTATCCACCGACCACTCTCATTCCCCAACCCTCAGAGGACACACTGTGGTTATTTATAAATCCTGCTGTGTCTCCTAGGGGACGGATTCCTTTGGACTCCCATCAGTCAAAATGATTCCATGTTCATGTGACACACAGACGAGGCCCAGCTGCAGAAAGTTTTCTCAGCTTGGCTCTGAGCTGATTTCTTTGCACTTTGCTCTCTTCTGCCGTTCTTCAGCAGTAATCAGGAGGCAGGAAGTGCGGCTGGAAAGCCATTAATTACTGTGCTGACTGATGGATGTTAGATTTGTCAAATGGTCACGTAAAGCAAAGTCCATCAAAATCACAAATCCCATAGTTTTGGTTAAAAACACAGATCGAGCGTTGAATGAGCAATATTCACAATTAATTATCAGTTCATCGTTTTTATGAATATAATCCACGTAGAAAATATTTGACACAGGTTGTGTATCATAGTTCATAAAGCACAACGTGTGAAAACGTGTATCAGATTTGAGTCTGCCAGGTGGCGGAGCAGTTGACGTGTGATATCAGGTGTACGAACACCACTGAGTAAGGCCACAGCAGCCTTTTTATTAGGAAACGGGTGGGGCCGTTTCCACGAGAGCGCGAACGGATGAATGGACGGTCTGACCGGGTTGTGGCACGATAATCCCATTCACTCTGCAAATCCTTCACTCGCCTCATAAATCCAGACTGTTGACATTTAGGAGGAACGTGTTTTATGGTCCAGTGTTTTATTCAGCCTGCTGTCGAACTTCTAGACCACGATTCACTCATGACACTCCATGACCCTATAGGAGGACTGGAGGCTGAGTGAGGTGAACACACACAGCCTCCAGTCCTTTAGAAAGCAGCATCTGTGTTGATAGAAAGAGTTTGTGGGTGTCAGATGTCATGTAGACGGGTTATGCTAACCCATTGAAGTGCCATGGGAAATTTCCATTGACTGGGAGGAAGACAGAGGGAGGACTGTGTACGGACAAAGACTATTTGAAAGGGGTTCAGTGTGAGTGTGTGTGTGGTGTTTCCATTTCTGTTTCAGATCTCCAGGCTCTGTTATCTGTGAATCTGTGTGACGTATAGCAGACTGCCGGTACTTTACCTCTGCACGTCGCCACCGAAGCTCAAGTGAGCTGTAAACACGGACATAATTAATAGAAGAACGCCATCAATGTGCAGGAAATGTTGCCTGATTAGAACATGAGGAGGAAAGTTTGTTTGTTGATCCACTCGGTAACTAATTTGTACAGAGTCAGGAAAACATTCTCGACGTTAACGTTTTTAGTTGAGGAGCCTTGGCTGTAGTCTGAGGTCCCCCTGGATCACGGCGCTCCTCACCCTGTCACAAAGAGTGAGCCCCGCCACCGTTGGGAGAAAGCCCATTTTAGCCGGGTTGTATCCGTCATCTCCTTGGTTCGGTCTCCATCCGGCCGGGACCGGTAAACGGAGAGCTTCACCTCGCTGCTCAGCTCCTTCTTTACTACCACGGTCCGGTGCAGCGCCCGCATTTCACTCTCATTTGTGAGTAAGACGCTGAGATTCGTTAGTACAGTAAAGCCAACTCATATCCATCGTAGCCACCCTCGCTTCTTGACTGTTGTGGTAGTTTTAAATTTCTCTTTATTTCTGATGTGTCGGCTGTCGTTTTATACAAATTTTCCCAGACTGCATCCAGACAGTTTTGTTTTCTGTAGAAACTTCGGGCATTGAAGTAGATTTTAAAACGAATTCATCCCGAGCCGCAGTCGAGGCTCAGCAGGGGGCCTGTTCTGTCTAAATGGGATGGATGCAGCATGTCCTCCATTCATTTTTATTTCCGGACCAGGAAACGTTCAGCTGCTTATTTCCCTCGTCATGTGGTTTGCGATTATCCTCGTCAGACCTTTTGCCCGTCTCCTTCCGGCAGAAGTCTGATGTTCTAATTGGATTTCACAACGTCATTATGTGTATTTGGACCCACAGAGCTCACAGCTGGTGGCGATATTTTCCATGCGCCGCTGCCGTCAGCCGGGGGTCCGTAGCATGCGTTGAAAGCCACGTGCCTCCGTTCTGCACGTGTCCGCCGCCGTCGCTACATACGCTCATACTCAGACCAGACCAGAGGTTCAATCTCAGCCGGAATTGGAATATTTTTACTCGTACGTCGGGTTGTTTACTGGTTTTTCATCATATATTGAGCTTCGGCAATAATTTTCAGCTTGTTTATGTCCAATTGAAGTCACTGACATGTATTTTGTTGTAAGTTGGAGCATTCTGCAGATATTTAATGTAACGTACCCAAACAGGAAAAGCCTTTGAACAGCTTATGGATCCCCGTGCTTAACACATAGAAAAGTCTGTAAAAGCTACATAAGAAAACTAAACAAAGTTACACACGCTTAGTTCGATGCTATTTTCATCGTTGCCTCAGGAAAAGTCCTCCAACGTCACTTTATTCTGAAACTTAGCAGCTGACAGTGGAGTTATGGGGATAAGATGTCCGTCTTTGACTCGCTTTTTGTACAAAGGAGGTGACAGAGCTGACTGAAGGAGGACCAAAGTCCAGTCATGGAGTCATTATCAATTTCTGTTAGTGGGCAAAATATAAAGGTGGAAAGGAAAAAGTTGATCGTCCTCATCAGGGAGAAAAAATACTCCTTTCTCCTCCATTTGACCGGAAGAAAGAAAGAAAGCAACTTTATTGATCCCTGTAGGGAAATTAATTCTCTGCACTTTTACTCATCCTCAATGAGGAGCAGTGGGCAGCACACACATGAAAACACACACAACAGCTCCCGTGGTCCAAGTCCAGATCCTCCTCCTGGTCCCTTGGACAGGAGTGATGAACCTAACGTACATGTTTTAGTGGGAGGGGGAAACAGGAGGACCAGGAGGAGAAGATGGAAACTACACACAGGAAGGAGGGGAGGACGACCGGGATTCCAACCCCCAACCTTCTTGCTGTGAGCCACCAGTGCTAGCAGTATGAAATAAGTCTTTGTACGGGATCAGCTAACGGAGACGATGTGTTTCCTGATTGAATTACTCTTTGCTACCTTGTGGCACAGGGTCACGTTTCAACATGATCTACCTCCCAAACCGCTCCACCCTCAGCTCAGTGCCGCGTGGACGGACTGGGTGATGTCTCCTTCAGCAGAATGGAAATCACACAGAGGTCTTTGCTGTCAGGCTGTCAGGCAGGAAACACTTCCTGTCCTCTACCCAGAATGCCCTGTAGCTAAAACAAAAGGTTGTTCCTTGAAAAGTTGTGAATATTTATTCTTAATGCCTGTCTGTTTGATTGGAGATTTGTTACTGATGGTGCAGGATGAGACTTACGGAGTGTGTTTTGTGTGATTTCGTGCTTTGGGAAAAGAGAGAGGGTGACAGATGGGACGCTACGGAAAAAGCAGGCAAATGTAGGAAAAGCACAAACTCGGCACGTAGAAGGAAGATCAGACCGCGTCAGGGTTTTCTCTACACACTCTCCTTTGTGTGTGTCTGTCCTGTAGTGGAGAACGAGAGCCACTGCGACTTCGTCAAACTCCGAGAGATGCTGATCAGGGTGAACATGGAGGATCTGAGGGAGCAAACCCACGCCCGCCACTACGAGCTCTACCGCCGCTGCAAACTGGAGGAGATGGGCTTCAAAGACACAGACCCCGACAGCCAGCCATTTAGGTGCACACACACACTCAAATACACACTCTGTGTGTGTGTGTGTGTGTGTTCAGAGTCAAAGTACACACATATACACATTCAACAGTCCAAACCACAAAGATACTCAAGTGTCAAGCCGGGCGCTTCTCCATTGTTCGGAGACAATAATCCATTCTTGTGCGTTTCCTCTCCTGTCTGTCCTTTCCTTTCCTTTGTCCAGTCTTCAGGAGACGTATGAGGCCAAGAGGAAAGAGTTTTTGGGGGACCTGCAGCGTAAAGAGGAGGACATGAGGCAGATGTTCGTCAACAAAGTCAAGGAGACAGAAGCAGAACTGAAAGAAAAGGAGAGAGAGGTCAGTGTCCCCACAGGACATCCAGCTTTTAGACACATGCCAGTCAAAGTTTGTCTCCGAAGAGTAGCACAGTGGACATACGGGACACCGGAAAGTGATAGGTCTGACTCTGTCTCGGAGAACCAACTAACACAGCACACACTGACTGATCCCAGTCCTAGTCTGTCCCAGTTGTTCAGGCAAATCTCACTAAATCAGGAACAGCACCGCTGAGCAGAGACCGAGCGGCGGTGGACACCGTGGAGTGGGACCAGAGCGTCACGGTAGCAGGCTGCTAATAAAACCCGTTAGAGTCTGTGTAGACGCCATACAGCGTCTGCCTCGCCGTATCCTCAGCGTGACCGCCGTGTGGAGGACGATATCCGTGTCGGAACGGATCGTCTCCTTCCCGTCGGTCTTATTTGATTTCAACGTCTGTCCTCCGTCTGTCTCCCTCCCCCCCCCG
>OMNV01008056.1:36079-47766 GCA_900303265.1 Brotula barbata | reverse complement strand
TTATTTCATATAAATATTAGATATATGCTGTCCTTGAAAGGAAATAAATATTGCAGCTGTCCATTTACAATTTTGCCCTAACCTAATGCACCACCAATAATGAAAACACCAACAATACCCAGCAACCTTCCAAAAGACAAATTAATTCAACATCTATTAAATATGTGAATATTAAAATTATGTCTGACCAACAGACAAAAACCCCAAAAAATGGAACATATAGTATCACAATGAACACCGAGCAGCTTTCTGTGATGTTTTTATTTCTTTAACAAAAATTTAACATTAACAATACTGGGACCAAATAAGTTAGTGTGCTAGTTGCCTGGTAAACTAAATCAACGTTTTGAACTATTTAAGTAGCACCTCAAAACATCATGTGCTGCCTGACAGACAAGCCAACAACAAGCTTGACAAATTCTCGTATTAGTCCATTTCACATGGTGTCACATTTACAATACGAATGAGAAAAAAAATCTCTTGGAAAGCTTAATCTGACAAATTATTCACAAACAATTTGTCAAAATAGTAATTATTTGTGAATAAATTGTTGGGAAAATGTACTTGCAAATGTTTTGTTTCTACACAGCCTATGGTTGGTCTGTGTAGCACACTTCACTTGTCCAATCTGACCACTAAATGTGTGCTAAAAACAATAGCAACAATTTTGCTTTGCTACTGCCCACATGCAGACATCGTTTTCATCAGCATTCCTCCTCACCGCAGCTCCACGTGTGAAAAGGAGAAACCATCGCTGTGCAATGTCCACCTATCTTCCTGGTCGAATCTCTTCTACTTTCATTTATGTATTCAAAAGAGATAATTTACAGTGACGGAATGGAAACTTCCCAGCATGCCTTTTAACCTGTCGTTTTTCACTCTCTCCACAGCAGGATGTCCAGAGGAAATGCTTTATTAAGATCCTGCCGACATGAAGAGCCGCCGTGACTAACTGGTGCATTACTGTCTAAAAGGCAAAGTTATTTAGACCAATAAAAGGCTAATATATTGTTGGAGTGGAATTACACAGAAGTTATCTCTGCCTTAATAACATCACCGCAACCCCTGATGTTGTTTAGATCAATAAAGCCCATTAAAGTACAGACCTCAAGCACAGATAAGGCTGCACTGCTGCTGCAAAATACTGCAGGCTGGCATCTAAGAAAACTGGGATCTCTGGCAAACAAATACTCAACAAAAAAGACAAGAGAACATCATTAAATACAATAAATCTGTAAATTCAATGAAGTTCACAGACAAAACCGACACTTATGTCCACCTGACAAAGCTGATAAACAAGCGGGATGATGGTAATGGCTTCCAGATATTGGTCAATGATCAGCAGAAAGAGCAGTTTGAAAATATTTATGTGTGTGAGAATGTGTGTGTCCATTCCTATACTGCACTGGTGATATTAGAAATAAGGTGAACCCTAACTACAGCTCCATCTCCATACCAGGCTTCCTATTAGGCAGAGGAGGAGATTACAGTTTGTCCCCGCAAAATGCTCACCTCTCAATCTCCCAGATTACACAGCGTGGAGCGTACACAGTACTCTCACCAGATTGTATGTCCCACTTCTTGCCATCATGGTGTGCTCATTCTTGACAGTGTCCACCAGGTGATGCACTAAATCATCTAAGCAGTAGCTGTCCATCAGTTCATGGGGTGTGTTGACCAAAGTTTGGCCACTCCCTTCATGTTGTTGTGACGATACCACATAAAGCAGATGAAGCCTCAGACCTGTGTGTACGTGTGTACACATACAGACTATAAGTGCAGACAGCGCTTCGATGCACTTGTACACTGCACTGAGAGAAGTCACAGTTCTCCACAGGAAACCACAGGAAAAAGTTGACGTTATCTGTATAAGCGCACAAAACGACAAACAAGATTTTTTTTTTCATTTTTTTAAAGTACATTGTGTGCTCAAAACATTATGCACTGTAAATAGGAAGTCGACAGACACTGCTGCGCATGAGGGGGAACCAAAAGAAAAAACAAAGTGACAGCCATCTAAGTGGGTTTGGGGTGCTTTGGGTGCTCGTTCAACTCGGTGAATATTAAAGGAGCACTCTGCTGTCTAGGATTCACGGCCAGCTGTAGTCATAGAAAATCATTAAATGACTGAAGACAACACAGTCAACCACACAATTCAACATGGATGACTGGGAAAAACCTCATTACACCTGACACATGCTGACATAACTTGAGTTCTGTTTCAGGATTAAATTTCACTAACGTTTGAGGATTTATGCTTGTCTTTGCCTTGCGATATTAAAAGAGCATAACTTCAAAACAGTCTCCTTCTGGATCTCCAGCTTCATTGAATAGAGGAAAAAAAAATCAGAGTCACTCGATGACCTGATTTTTTCAACCTAAAAACAAGATTGAAAGTAATCACATCAGACACGCCAGCTGACAGACAATGGAAATATTTTTAGAGGTCTAAAAAAAAACAAAAAAAAAAAAACAACTTACACCTTAATTTCATGTCACACACCCATTTTCTCATTCATCCGTTTTACCGATTAGGAATGCAGCAGAGGTCAAAATGTTATTTTGGTGCTACATTTCTGACAATATCTGAAATTTGTCGCAAATTGTTTCCAGACATGGCAAGTCTCATACTATCACCTAGCGTCACTGTTTTGGACTGAAGATCAAAGATTTATCGCGATTCTGTTCAATTCTTCATTGTCATCCGCAACTGCTGAATATTTTACAGTCTCATGAACTCATTCTGGCATTCAGGAAGCCGAGTAAAATAAAACACGGTGAAGATTTTCCTGATTTAGCAGCAAGTCTGTGAGTATGACAAACTATGGACTGAGATTAAAAGTGAAAGTGAAAGTCAAATGTATGTACTTATCATACATGCGAATCATAACTAGACACTCAACAGACCCCGAATTTGTCAGCAGTAAAAGTTACTTTTATTTTGTGCAAATTTGGTTTATGGTGTGTGTTTCAGGGAACCTGGAAGTCCCATTTATCATACTTTTTTCATAGTAATCATTTATATTTTCGATCCACCTTTAAAAATATGTATCCAAATATCCTAGCACCGGGACGCCTCGGGTAAATTAGTTCAATTTAGATAATGTAATAGAAAATTTTACGACTTTTTATGGCCCAGAATACAGAGACAAGATAGAAGAATGCACACAGGACTGTACATAATTCCTCTGCAAACTATCAACTCTGACAAAGTAATATTATCTAACAATAAATAAATGGTATGGGGAAAAAAAAGAGGAGAGAATAGTGAGAGAGACAGCCGGGGGTGTGGGGGGGGTCTTCCACCAGCTTGGAGTGAAAGCATAAATAAAGTGTGGCACATCTTTTACCTTCTTTAATTATCTGCCTTCTGACATGCAAGCTGAGCACAGTGTAATTAACATCTCAGGAGATAATGGGGTCGCTACTCACTGATCAATCTCACACATATATTATCTGCCTTTTACCAATTCGACCTGCTGTTATTCTAGAAGGGAAAATTCCACAGTGTATTTTTTCCTTTTTTGTGCCATTTAATAAAACTCTGGTAATAAGCCTAATGACTCATCCGATTGAGCTCATCTTCCAAAACATCAATTAGCCTAAGACCTAGCTTATGTTCAAATACAGCTTTCTCTACAACAGTAAATAACAAAATGTTTCCTATTCACGTAAAACATAAACGCGACGTCAAAATCAATTACAACCAATATCATGAGACGTAAATAAACACATTGTTGATTCTTTAAGACTGTTCACTCTATGCCTTCAGCAGTAACGGGTGTTGTAGCTGCGTACTCTGGACTTGTTCAAAGGCGCATACAATCTGGTATTTATTTTACATTCTCAGAGTTAGCTCAAATTTTTCTGAACTATATTTGGTTTATAACTGAAAATGCGCTTTGTGGTGCATTCATAACTCATTATATTTTACAACAGGTCTCTGTTCTAATGTTTATAAATATTATAGATTGAATCAAAACCCTTTTTGGTTCCAAATACATATGATTCATGTAATGTGCTGCCAGTCCCTCAAATGCTGAGTACAAACCATATGCCAGTATGTTGTAATCAAATAAACATTTGTAAAGAGTGACACCAGGCAAGAAAGTTCAGCAACAGGTGGCACTTTTCTCTAAAGGTTTTTTATTCCTTTCATATTTAAAACTTAACACATTCGTCAGAATTTCTTATGAAAATACTTTATCTCTCCTTGTACTGTTGCTACTATTCTATTTTCTTTTTCAATCAAAAAATCATTGACATTCAACGTTGATTTAGATAAAGTTACAGTCACAATCTGTTAAATGGGAATGCTTTGCTGTGTACAGCAGTTGTTTTCCTGTTGCCTTTCAACAAACCTCAAATCAGACCTGGGATTTAATTTGCTGTGTTTTTGCCTCCCTCCTCCCCTCTGTGTTGTTTGTGTCGAGTCGAAAACAGAGTTCACGATCGAGTAGCGCCCAGGGGTGGAGGGAGGGCAAGGAGGGCAGGGTTCTGAACGCTTAGAGCCAAACACCAGCTATACTTCCTCTTCTAGAGTCTCAGCTGTGTAAACGCATAACTATGTCCCAACAGTGACAACAGTTGTTAAAGTTGCATCATTCTCAGAACTGTTAATAGACCTTGTTGCATTAAATCTCAGGGCTTAAGAATGAGATAATCTGTAGCACCTAGACAAATGATCCACGGACTAACCTAGACGGCTTCTCTGTCTATAACCAAAGAGGGTTAGGCGCATGGTTAACATTCACCCCTATAGAAAAATCAACGCTGTGAAAAGGTCATAACATGATGTGTAACACAAGGGGAAGTTGGTAAAATGCATTCCTCAGAGCTAATTTACACCAGAGTCATTCATCAGATAAAGCACTTTAGATTTTTTTAAAGTTATTCAAGTGCCACCAAAAGGAGGAGATACACGCAAAAAATTCACAGGATCTTCAATGTTATAAAATCGGTTCATACAATTAATCCTGCTGACAAACCAACCAACATGGGTGATGACATCTTGGTGGAAAGAATCAAATTGAATTAAGTCAAATGATGCATTCCGCTCCTACTTTGCTTGGTTTACGAGCATAATAGTCTACATCTGTTGTTGCTGTTTTATTTGTCTCATAATCTAGCTCCAAATCAGCTGGACATTTGTCCACAAGATAAAACATATGCTCATATGTCTTAGGGTCAAACATAAAAATTATCTAAAGAAATATAAGAACTGATCAAAAGTAGCGATTATAAAATCATCACTGATGTTGTTGCTGCAGGGAGTATAACGTGCTACAGTTTAAGTGTATTATTACCACTGCCAGGAGACAAGGGGCCGTTTTACAATTTAGGCTTTAACAGATGTGCGTTTTATGTGGCAGGTTCTCCAGAGTTTAGATGCCTCTGTCCACATAGATGAGGCCGTAAGGCAGGTCATAAAACCTGCCTTTGAAAGTTTAGGCGGACTAGTGCCGACACGAGTTAGTAAGCAAGAATCAGCATGGCGTCTCCGCTGTCTCAGGCTCATATCGCTTTCTATCTCACCAGGCGAAAGCAAGAATGCCAGATTAAGAACTCAAATTTGCATTTGTGGCATTAGTACAGACAAGGCTGAAGCGAGTTTCACTTTTATCTGACTAATAAAGTCAAATATCCTGCATGTCTACTCGTGGGTGGTATGAAATGCTGTTGCACACACTTGCTCACAGCTTACCGTAATAGGACAACACTAGTAGGGTGACGACATTGCAGTGAACTACTATGTATGGTGTAATTACTGGGATTTACACACCTCCAACACCCCTAACCCGAATTTACAAGGTGGAATTCCTGGCAAGGTGAGCTCAATCACTTTTTTGGTCTCTTCCTCACACGCTCTTCCACATCTATCTCAACTCAAATCATCTTTCATGTTTGATCCACTCACAGAGAAAATCTCAGAGCACGCAGCCTTTATTCTTCACACTCCCTTTTCTCGGTGACAATAGCAGTACCTCCTGAGGCCAGGTAGGAAAACATGCTGAGTGAGCTCCCTGTTGACCGAGTTCAGGTCCAGTCTCTTACACAATGCAACACAATACAATCCTGCCTGGCCCTGGAAAAGGCCAACCACCCCTCCCCCCAATAACCCACTTCCCACTCTTCTGAGATGATCAAACCGGGGGATTGTGAGGGTGGAGATGAGAAAGACGGGAGGAGTCATGAGTGGGTGGAAAGGGGGGGAGAGGGGAGAACGGCACATCCTGCGAGAAACCGCATCCTGAACAAGCATCGCTGCGTCTCACTGTAAATAAATACTCTCTCCTCCTCGTCGCTTCCGTCAACTGTCACCGCCTTGGCTCCCAATCACCTTCAAGTCCAAACAGGAAAGTGCAGGGAGGCGAGGGAGATGGCAGATATGAGCTTTAATTTGCTTCTCACTGCACTTTAGCCCAGGCGCACACGGCTTCCTATTCTCCTGCTTTGACCAGCTGCCCCAGCTACGTCCCAGACCCTGAGTCCTTCCTGTCACCTTTCATTAACACATTATCCTGGAGGAGGCTCCCTGTGTAGTCGGGAAATCACCATTTGGTGCTACGCCTCCTCCGTTTGTGTAACATTGTGTGAAACATTCAAAGCCACGCGTACTATCCTCTAAGGACCACTGCTGCCTTGTTACCTGCTAATCCCTTGTGCATTATCACAGGAGATGTAACTGAACAACAGAGCATGACGAAGGCAACAACTGAGACGTGGCATGCTCTGAGTCCTGAAATTGCTCTGTGTTGCCAGACTCTCCCTTGACAGGCTCGGTTTGTGAATATCTACAGTCTGGAGATGCAATATTCTTGTAATCGTTAGACCTAGAGTAGTAAATGTGTACAAATTATTGTGGAAATGTTTTGTGGAGAAAAATGAATTCTTACATATAATTAAAAAACAAAACATTAAAACTGGATGAAGCTGTGGAGATGACATGACATACCCATTTAAGTACATAAAGGGGTGTAATTTTTACCAAAACAAACTATATATTCCACAAACAAATTACATAATTAATGTATTGGTTTTCTGCTGTGAGGGCAAATCAGCCAAGTAATCCAAATTTCCCACATCATTTTTCATAGTGTACATTCTCAGTGGTCCTCACGGTTCCCCTCAAACTACAGGATGTTGGGTCAGCTTGGGTATTGTTTAATGTTTATATGTTTAACATTAGCTATTTGAAATCAGTGCAGCCATGGCAGCCTTTTGAACAGACTGGAGAAATAAAACAACACTCAATCTGACAATACAGTCTTAAGAACCATGAAAAATTTGTCACTTGTAAAAATTGTAACAGATTTCAAAAGATGCAAATCAGGGTCAAAATTGGCAAAAAGATATTTTGCCTTGTGCTCCAGGCTTCATCAGAAAGCTGTGTTTAAGCATGTTGTTGATATGACTGGCAGCAGTATTAATGGGGCCATATGCTGTCTGGCTGTTACATTTGGTCAGATGGTTGAAGGCATTGTGCTCTTCGCCTGAGGAAAAGACTCACTGGACAGACACATTACTTTAAAGGCAGCATCTCACTGTGCATGTCCCAGCCTGTCCATGGGGAGTGTGAGCGTGTGTGAGTTTGTGTGTGTGTGTGTGTTTATGTTTTATCCACAGAGCCACTGATTGTTGTTCATTTCCTGTGCAAAGACAAAATAAGCATACAAAGGCCGAAATGTGCTCTTCCCTGGCCTTCACCCACATCACAGCACTTTTCTGCACAAGTGGCTAACCACAGATAATTATACAATTAAAACAATTTTCTGCATCTATCTGTCAGGCTGATCTAATTCACTATTTGAATGACACTAATTTAGCAAGCCGCTTTCTCCCTCCTTCCGTGAGCAAAGCTTTTCCCTTTGTTTCACACATTTAGGCAAAGAGGAAAACAGAGTCTAGAGGAAAAATGTGGTATTTGTTTAACACGATTTTAGCGAATAAAGTAAGACCCAGTAGATTTCATTGAAAGCCGCGGTAGAGCAGGGAAACGAGGAGGTTCATTTGACTGTTGCTTCAAATTAACCCTTGGCTGCAGAAGAAAAAAGAACCCGGATGACCCTCTTATTTTCTAAGACAACATACCCTTCAACCAACAATGACATAAATAATTCATCACCACAAAGTACATTTGAAGGAAATCTCAATGAGAAGCACAAATGAAAAAAAGAGGCAATCACATACAAAAAGATTGGAATTACAGCTAGGTTCAGAGATCGACATAAACAAAAGAAAAAGAACAGTCCTTCAACTGACATTGTTTTAATTATGTAGGACAGTCTTTTTGTATTGTAGTGTGGAGTGGACGATCTGCTGAGTGTTTGAATGTACCAGTCACAGACGCAGTGTAAACAACATGGGCAACAATCAGACACCACCAAACCTTGACCTGGATATCCTCTCTGTCCACCCACTGTGATAGAACAACTCTTACACAAGTTCAAGGGAAATGCCTGTTTGGCGTGGCTCTGCCCGGCCACGCCAACTCCAGCACAATGGAAGCAGAGAGTGTTATGCTTATGAGCTGTCCTGATGGGGATACTCTTATCCATTAAGTACGAGTCTATGAGTATATGCCTATAGAGGGGGTCTGATATTACCCCAAGCAAGTGCCCCATCAGCAGAGAGGAAAAATCTGCCATTTATGGCAACAGATCACAGACTCAAGCTATTGGCCACAAAGCCCACAAATGAGGCGTAAAGTGTAGTGGCAGGTCAGTAGAGAAAGAGGAGCACAGAGATATGACCCTGTCTCATCCATCCATGGATCTGCCTTCTGCTTCTATTTTTTTCTTACTCTATCTCTCTCTCTCTCCTTGCTCTCTAAAGCCTGTTCATTCTCCATCTCGCTCTCTTTCTTCAAAGCCCAATCTATGTTTAATTTTAAATCTTGATTTAAAAAAAAAAAAAGCTGAGGAGGCCCACAACAATCACCGCAAATAACGACTGTCACCTACAGCGGAATTCATTAAACCAATGCCAGACTTGGAACCCTGTAATGTAATTTTTATAATTGAAAATTAATTTTTAGACAATATTTGGAGAGTGTCTTAATTGACATTTTCTGTAATTAATTGCCAGATAGCGGCAGGGTTAACGCAGCAAAGTTATAAAATGCAACCTGACATGGAGATTGGGACAGAGGGTGCAGTGAGGGGCCTGCTGGGACGGTTTCATCATTGCCGCCCGACCCTCCTGCTGCTGGGAATGGCAAGAGATGGGGGAGCAGAGAGGAGATAGACTCCTCTTCACAGTCAGAGATTTAATTGCGCACAGATTCCATTACCTCTGCACAAATGTCACATTCTCTTCTGATCAGGGGGCAAGGCAGCCACTGGCAGCAGGGCTGGCAAGCAGCCAGGCTATAGTGCAGAAAGTATTCAGCCAATCAGGGCTCACAGGGCAAACAGAGGTGAGCAGAGGGACAGAAATGACTACAGTATGCCAAAGATATTAAAAACAAAGGACAGTCAGGAACACAAAGCAGCTGACGGTGCACGATTTAGCTCCAGGGCCATATAAAGCATTAACAGAAATCAAACATTTCAACATTTCATTCATTTGAGATTGTAAGGTGGTGATTGGATTATGATGACACAATATTACCTGTTATAAAAAATGTGATAATATTATGACATTGCCTCTTGCTGTCCTTACTGAATTACAATGACTAGAAAGATCCCACTCTGTATCTGTCCAATTTATATAATGCTTGCACCATGTCAACCTTATAGTTTAAAATAATGAGGGTGAGGATGTTTTAGAAGCCTGTAACATGTCTGTCCTCATTGGCTGGACTAAAACTGATGAGAAGCTCCAAATAAATCTGCTGTGTTCACATTCAAGCTAACTATGACCTAATGCAAATGGGCCTAATAAGTCAAATCAAGCAGTCAGACAGAAAACATGAAATAAGAGAGGGGTAAGAGGAAGGGTTGTTACCTACCCTAATCACTTGTGCACAATAGAGCAGCGCTCCATTCTTCCAGTCATCCAATTGTAGTCTTAAGGGCGGGACCATCAGCGTTTCACAGATGACACTTCTAAAACAAAGTGAGAGAAAGAGAGAAAAATACAACGATTACAAACAGGAAGTGAAAAGGCGGGGAAAGCCCCTACTGTGGTCCGCTCAGCCCACATGTACAGAAATGACATAAGAACGAAAAGTAAACGTGATCATCACTAGCCACAAGTACTCGACTCACATTAAGAAAGGCATCATCTCCTGGCCTAAATAAAGTTTTAACACGCAAACCGGTATAAATGATGCATCGACAAGGCTATGGTGTGGTTAATTACAATACTAAAAAGTCATATATAGAGAAGTAAAGATAGTACTTAATCTAAAAAAAAAAAAGTTATCGGAACACTATGCCATATAACGTGCATAATGATATAACAACAACAAAACTTTACAAATCCCAGCACTCATACTGGCCTGGAGAGTGCATGCACATTGTTACAGTTACCTATAAACCTATGAGAACCGCGGCGGACTCCACCTCAGTAATAAGCCAAATATTGATAATATTACACGTTTTTATATAAATGATGCATGACTGGTAAAACCGCAAAAAAAACATTTGAAACAAGCTGGACATTTTGTATTCAAAACCCTGTGTTAAACGCTAAGGCATTCATCTGTAGCCAGATAAACAAGTGGAAAGATGCTAATGACTTCCAGATATGGTTCAGATCATGCAAATGAGGCAGCAGAATGAATAGCTTCTGGTTTTGTTCCTGTCATAAGAGTCAGGGCTGCATGTGTGGCTTGTTGCGCCATGATATATGTGCGTACAACTGTTGCGTTTAATGTGGCTGCATCTTCAGCAGTGGAACAAACCAATCCAGTCCCCATTTAATTGGCTGCTCCTACGAGAAAGCGTGTCAAAAACCAAATCTGTAACTCTTGTTTCTGTGTGTAGCGGTGCAGCTCTCAACCAGACACAACAAACCACAGCCCTGACGTCCAAACTCCTCATAATTCACCAGTGTGGAATTCAACTAACCCCATTAGTGCAGCCGTTGTTTCCACAGCCTGTCCACATTCCTGGGCCCACCATAGGCCCCAGTAAAGACCCCTCTGATTACTCAGTTGCATGCCTGCCATTACTCCCAAAAATATGTTCATCCCAACAGCAACACTGTGATGAATTTACAGCCACACTATTGTATGTCCATGTAACTCACTGCAGCACTTGCTTTTAACAGGCCCCTGACTTAAAAGAGCTCTGACACAGGGAACTTAGTATGTACACTCAGTGAGTACGTAGGTACTGTGCAACATATAAAGCTCGAGCTTCAGAAACTGCTTGATGAGAGGATTCAAAGTAGATGAGATTTATGTGTGGTCTCACAAACAAGGTGTTAATATAGCATGGGAGTGCATACGCTTTAGAAGTAGCCGTGAGTTGAGTCTTTACAGCAAATTAGCACACACTGAATTTAAGTGCTTGTTAGGTTTTATAGAGTAATCTGTCCATAAAAACACTAAACAACTAAACACTTCAAGATATACGGCATGCTAAGACACTGACATTAACTTGAGAATCTTTTCCAAAATTAGTGTTCTCACATTTGTGGCCTTTCACGTGCCAGCTGCTCAGCACTCGGCTCCCTCCAACTCTGAAAACATGTGGTTACAACCCCCCCCCCCCCCTTCCCCCCTCTACACACACACA
>OMNV01008056.1:20923-36059 GCA_900303265.1 Brotula barbata | reverse complement strand
CTGAAATTACAAACCATGTCAGTTTCAGAAGAATATCCAACCACTTGGCAGTGTGTGTTAATTGCTACTCATTTGTGAATTTCCAGGCAATCCAGTCAGGTGTAGTTGAAGCTGTCACTCCTTGTTGAGGAGTATGAAAGGGGTCTGAGAGTTGATTCTTGATTAAAGCGCCCGGGGAAACACCAAAAACAACAGCTAAACGCCTCACATCTTCAACAGAGTTTCACAAAGGGGCCAGGAACTTTCAGGTGTTCTATCCGGACGTGATGTGAGTAAGCAGATGATCACGACTTAAACTAGAGAGTAGCAGCCTTTCAGTAAAATCATCTGCTACAGTATTTGGTCAGCAGACTCTCAAGCCTCCACGTGTGGATTAGATGGACAGAGGCAAAATTTAACCAACCTTTGATCAGTAAATGACAATACTGCTGATACTGATTGACTACAGCAAACAAAATATGAAATCACACCGAGAGCCTGAAGCAACAGTAAACAGGCAACAATGCAACTACTTGTAAATACATCACCCGCGGTTGCGACACTGACAAACTTTTTATGTATTCTAGGTTGAAATGGAGAGAAAATGCCTCTTAAAAGTTGCTCATTTAGCAGCATTATCTTGTGCCATTTACGTAGTACTGTCGTTCACAATTCGAATGAATGGCTTAACTATTATCTAAACTATGTAGCTAATTTCAGACACATTGGCCATGAGTTAGTAATCATATATAGAAACACGTGATGCCAGGCATGGGCGTCTACACTATAGATTCATAATGAAAATTAAAAGTTGGAACATGTATAACCTATTCAAGCTGTCAAAATGAAGGACACTGTTAAAGATAGCGCCCCAAAACATAAACACGGGATAATATCCACAGAAGACTACAAGCACCACGGTCTGTATAGTCACCGAGATTCATTTCCTGTAAAGAATACCTGTGCTTCACTCCAGGCAGTGATCAGGTGGAGACTCTGACTGTAAGAACATTGGTGCTGTATCGGATCAATGGCTCGGCCCGTTAAGTCACACCACTCTCAGTACCTCATCTAATAAGAGCCGGTCTTTGGGAACACCCCTAGCTGACCCATGCTGCTGGGGACAATTACAAGAGAGTGGTCTTTCAGTGCCGACGCCCACTTGACCCAGCAGTGTAAAGACATAGAGGAGATCCACATGATTTAAACTCCTCCCTAAGATGTGCTGACAAGGTTAGAGGGTCAACACAGACATTAACAGGTCAGTGTGTGGCCCACTTGGGAACAATTACTCCCAGTCACAGCTAAGTGGACACTTGATTGAACACGACGGAGGCAGGACACACTTCTCACAGATAACAATCCCCAGAGCCATTTAGGATAAAAAGCCCTTGTGATACAGCCTTTATGGACAAAATTCATCTTCCTTTTCCCTTTTAAAAGAATGTGAGAGTGTGATAGAGAGCCATTCTCTGGAAGAGATGAGTCTCTCATAGCATTACCATTTTCAAGCAATACTAATAGCTGCTTATGACACAGAAACAATTACAAGGTGACTGGGAGAAAAAGCTAAACAATGGGATGAGCTGTTAAGATTTCATTTTTCATTCTTGGGGGGAAAATGGATGTGGCACAAAAGAAACTGTAATAAAATAAATACTTTCCAAAGTAGAACACATTTTTCACCTTGATTTTACAACAAGAAACGCAACTCCGTGGACGTGCTGTTATTACATTGTCTTTCTATTCTTTTATTTTGTTGTCCTTTAACCTACTGACAGTTTGACCCCTCTCCCATCACAATAACTAAAACTTTGCCTAGAACATCTGGTGTCTTGTGCATGCAGCGCAACAAACACACTCCCAGATCTGAGGAGTTTCATGTCACAACTCAACAACAAATAGTTTATGCATTTCATCATAATGTGTGGGCTTAAATCTTAGAGAAAAAAAATGAACAGATGTGTGGGGCTATCGCTTCTAACCTAAGAAAAAAAAGCAAATCTAGCATCTCAGTGTTAAACGGTCACTCTTGTCCTCGAGCCTATCCGTACACACATGGGGCTTATCGATCCACAAACACATTTCCCTCATTTGCATAAGCTCTGTGTTGTTTGTGGTATTGTTTCTTTTTTTAGGGAGCTTTGTTTATTTATTTCTCTGTGTTGGAAAATCAGGTCCACATTGTCCCTCACAGTGCAGCAGTGGTTGGCGCTGCAGCTGTTGGCTGTTAGTGGCTGGAGATGACACAGTTCACCACTTTTCCAGGAGACAGGCAGCCCAGAGACCAGCACAGCTGCAAGCCAGAAGGCAGGCTGCAAAAAGAGTGGCAGTCTGGGAGAGGAGAGGAAGGAAGAAGAGGAGAGGGAGAGGTGAGGAGAGGGAAAGGAGAGGAGAGGAGGGGAGAGGAGAGACTGCTCATCACTAGCCCATCCCTCTCTATTAAGGGGAACAGCAAAGGAACCAAGGAGCCCAATATTAGCTGAGGATGTCTCTCTCGCCCACCCTCCCCATTAGCGGACTCTTTTCCTATTCGTGAAGGACCCGTGACATTTAACCTTCGCAAAGAATTTAGCAGTGACAAACTATGAACCCAACTGCACACACAAAACACAAAAGCAACAGGCTCAACGGATGACCCATTAGCTGTTGTGGCAGTCGGAGTTATTCTCCAGGACCGTTCTGTAACCAAGTGGGCATCATGTGAATACCATCTGGGTACCACTTATTTAAAGCTGGCAGAAGTCCCGTGGCAGCCAGCCTGGCAATGAAGAGAAGGGAATAAATTGCATCATTTACTTAACATTCATTTACCGTTAAAAACCCATGACTAAATAATTTGGTTATTTCGGCTGCCAGTTTCCGCTGTCAGCCAAATTGCATTGTATGTGCGACAAATACAGCAACTGTCAAAGGGCTGATAAAGGAGGAATCGAGATGTTAACCACGTGAAATCACATTTACCATCAAGTATATTAACAACCATCAATCCACTTACACCAAATAAATCTCCCAGTGCATTATGCGTTGCACAGAGCCCATAAACAGACAATAAACACATTGTAATTATAATGCCAACTCTTTAATTACGTGTGTCATTTGGGGATGGTCGAGCTCACTAATTGTCAGACTGATTTGAAAGGATTGGGGGAGGAAAGTAAGAAGATCAAGCCTCGGGCCCAATGAGAACCATATTCCCCACTCTCCGAGCGTGTTAGAAGGCAGAAAATTCAATTGGCATGGTTCCAAAGACGAACAGTCCAAACAGCCTAAATCAGCAGGGACAAACTCCATGCAAATCATTTACATTAGCACAAGTGAAGAGAGCAGAAAACATCTAAGGTTTTAATCCCACAACATTGAAGCTAGAGAAGTGTGTGTAGGCTGTAACCTCACCGCCAGGGCAGTGTCAGTTGCCCATGTTTTCTCTGATGATTTTAACAGTCCTTGAGATTTGCCCAAATCAGTACACCATTTCAAAAAGCATGAGGTAAAAAGGCACCTGCAGAGCTCATTCATCTAAAGTTAGAGCATTTAAAGCAATTGTATCCTTGAATAATTCACTTTTTCAGCCTACGTTCTGCTGACAATTCACAGGGAATGTCAGAATTGGCAATAATACCACATTTTATGGCGATATTTTTAACATTATTACAAAAGTAACTTGTGCAATAAGCAGATTGTGAGGTGCTATGACATGATTAAAATCAATCAATTTAATTAATAAGGCCACTGACTGTTAACAAGAGGCAGAGAACCGAGGTTTAGTCATCTGGGCGAAGGCCCCAGGAAAATGTCGTCTATATGCATAAAAGGCATTGTACGAGTAAGAAGGGAAATAGTAGCTAGCAATAGCATGAGGCTACCAGATGAGTCCGAGAATGCAAGCGGGGAAGACGTGATCGAAAAATGGGGCAACATGTCTATCGTGCAACAGTACTTTGGCTTCAAATGAAACAACCAATTTTAAACCATGTTTGCTTTGGTCAAGCAACAGAGCTTCAAATGAGCCTGACGGTCCTCTTCGTTAACCAGGATTTGGAATTTTAAAACATACAGATGTCCTACTTCCCCAGAAAGCATAGTGGTAAAACTTGGCTTTGGGACTGTGACAGGCTTTGGCTCACTGGACACTGACAAAACTGCGGACGCGATCAAAGGCAGCCAACATTAATGTCTGGCCCAGACTTCTGTGTATTGGAGAGAGGCCGTAAACTTGCCGTTGGTAGGTGTTCACAGAAACAAAACTCCCTACTGCTTAATGTCTAATTTATCTCTTAAATGCTATCAAAGCAATGAACAAGTTGCATCTTTGCTCCATACTGTGCAAACCTATCCCTGACTGTGGGGAACAAACGGTGGAGATTGTGCTAGACAACAGAGTTCATTTTAAACTATATAGTGCAGCGCACCTTAAATACAATTTTGTGAGATGACAGCTCTCCAATAAATCACCAACCCAAGCATTGAGAAATGTCAGTTAGGCAATGAGAAACTGTCTCCACCATTGTTTACATATTGACAGGCACTATATGGTTGGCCCTGATGAGAACAACGCGGAGCCTCTAAAGGCATGATCTCACTTGGTGGGAAAAATAGCTGTCACTGTCAAGCTGGTAGTGGGGTGTGTCATTACAATCAATGAAAGTGGAGACTAAAAAACACACAAAACAAATCTATTGTTGGATCCACAGCATTAAATCATACACTAACTGAGCCCGTGTTAACTGTCAACTTTCTCCAACCTGTGTTTTCCATTGCTCTATCGTCACTTCACTGTGGCCTGCGCAGGTCTTTTACACATGGCCATATTTCCAAAGGAGATCAGAGTCACTGACTGAGACAGAAAGAGTGCATGAAGAATACAGGGTCTTATATTCTATCCATCTCATATTGTGGTGCAGTCATTGTGCTTGAGAGAGAGGTTTATGTATTCTGTTTATGAGGCATTTGAGAAAAGGGTGAAACTGAAAGCAGGTTGGTCAGAGTGATTAAAATTCTTTGAATTAGCCCGTCAATCATCACACAATTGTGCACAATGTACAGAGAAATATACTCTGAAGCCTGATCCAGCTCTACTCTAAAGTATGGTATTAAAGGATTGATTTACTCATTTGTCACTGTGACTTGTTTTTCACAGTGGGGAATTGATTGGTCAACACATTAAAAGTGTGTACATCATGCACTCATACGCAACAAGAAAAAGCTTTTAGGAAAATAGATAAGAGCTTTGAATGACTTATTCAAACCACACAACATTCACAGCAGGTGTACTGGAATTTACAAGAAAAAAGCTGGAAACAATAAATAGTAAATGGTTAACAATAGAGTGATAGGAAGAACACAACTCAGGAACACTGTGTTCATGACATACAACACTTTGATGTCACGTGTCAGTGTCATTCTCTTCCTTCACAGATTCACGTTTCATAGTGAGTGTGTGCTGGCAGGCCACTTTGTTGTTGTAGGACAATGGTGGCTGGGATAAATCCAATCATTTCAAAAGGTGTAGTTTGATATAGATCCAGTCAATTAATACATGAAAATGAAATATCTTCTCATATACAAACTATGAATTAACAATTCAGAAGGAGGCTCATGAAGCTAGGTTTTCAAAAATCAAGTTCACAGCATAATGACGTCAAAATAAATTAACAATGTACTCTCATTAACTACCCTTGATTATGTGAGCGTAAGTTGATTTACTCAATCATGTAAACAATCAGGCTTACAATCATTTAGCAATTAATTGCTCAAGCCCGAGAGGTTTTTGATTTATAGTTTTTCCATTCATAATCTATATTCCCTGTCCATGTCAGGGTCATGGTGGGGCTGGAGAATATCCCAGCAGCCACTGGGCAAAAGGCAAATTACGCCCATTGCTAGGCCAACTCATAGAGACAGACAAATCAATTACACTCCCATTCACACCTATGGTCAATTTAGAGACTTCAATTTACCTAAGCTGCGTGCCTTTAGATGTGGGATGAAACCGGAGCACCCCGAGGAAACCCACGCAGACGCCAGGAGAACATGGTGGAGCTACCTCTGATGGCGGTAGCTCAGTAAAAACTTTAACAGAATAGTCAAGCCTTGTACGGAGAGACACTGCTTGAGAGTGGAAGACCAGGAAATGGCACTGGAGGTCTGATCTACTCTGAACAAGTCTGCAACAAATGAATTCTTGTTTTTTTTAACTTCAGGCATAACTGGTTAAACAACCAGTTATGTACATTCATGGGGAACAGAATTTTTGTGGCAGTATAAACAACAATCAATGTGTGCATTCCATGTAAATGTGTGTGTGTGAGTGTGTGTGTGTGTGTGTGTTTGGAAGGTAAGAAAACTAGACTAGGAAAATAAGTCTTGAACACTCACAGAAAACTGGAAAGAAGCTAAATCTGCATGCTTCTTTTGGAACAAAAACAATGACATGATGTTTGTCTAATCTGCACAAGGGAAATAAGTTAGCCGCATTTTCTACTTCACACATAATTCCATCCTGGGCTAATCTATTGACTGAAACAACGCACAAAAAATAATGCCTGTGAAAATAAGCATCTCCAACGGAGCGGTTTGGGAGTGGAGCACCACCCTGTTTACAACGCTGAGAACAAAAACAAACTCCCTCCAAGGAGCCTGGGCAAAATGCAAGTCACACACTGCAACCAATACAGGCAAACAACAACAATGTCTGAAGATCTACTGGGAGCACAGGCTATCAAACAACAGCGGCTCACACAAACAATGTGTGCATCACTCTCTGTGTTTGACTGAGAGAATCACAGAGTTGGTGTGAAAGTGGAAAGGAGCAGCAAACAGAAAGACAAATGCCCCCCGCCAAAGTCTCAGGTCAACTGAATCATCACGAGTCAGGGAAGATACCGTCACCATCCTCTGTGAATAGCTCGCAAAACCACATCAGTATGACTTCACTGTGGCAAAGCCAGCACTTTGAGAAAACAGTACTTTTGAGAACACTTTCCCTCAATATCCAGGGGAGTCTGAATGAAGAGGTAATGAATCTCAGTTAACAAGGCCATTATCAGTAAAGGAACTACATCATCACGAGGGACTGCAAATCCACCAGGCTCTTACACTCTACTGGCCTTTTACTGTTGCTATTAACTGCACATGTACAATGCCAACAATTACACCAAAAAACACGAGAGGCATTGTGGTTTTGATCTCTCACTGTACATCAAGGTAAACAATGAGACTGTATAAGTCACACTGGCCCAATTAGCCATCTCTGCACTCTGCTGTCAAGTCTTAAACAGCTTGCCAGGATGATAATAGTAACCTGCATACTTTCATCTGTGCTCCTGGCTCATCAGCACGGTAGCTCCTCCGCAGAATCACGGCACTGCATCTTGGGTAATTACTGTTTCCCAATTACCACCCAGCTGGTAAATATATATCAAATAAACAAGCAACAACCCGTCAATTAGGAGCACGCTTTCATAATGGGGGATTCAAAATGATGTTGTATGTACAAACAGCGGAAAGCAAAGTGAAAATGAAGCATTCAACTTCAAAGAGAGCCTGTGTCCATTAGGCCCACCTGAACATGCCTGTGTCTGTGTAATAAATACATCACATGTTCTGAAGCAATTAATATTCATTCCTAATTAAAGGTGTTTTAATTGCCTGCAGTGCTACAAGACGGGATCAGGTAGAAAGAACGTAAAGACAAAACAAAGCATATTCTTCGGATCAGAGCGAAGAGGAACAGCAACACTGTTGAAGTCAAAGGCAAAGAGAACAGCTGCAGTAACAATCTGTCAACAAAATTTGCATTGCTGCTCTCTCCTCGTCTCCATTACTCTCCCCTGTCTCTCCTCAAGCCCACAGAACTGACGGCTCAGATCTGAACACACTGATGGCTTATCACATAGTGAGCAGCAGGCTAAGCCGGAGTGATGCACCCAAAAGACATGATCAAAGCGCACCAACTTTCCACCCAGCAATGATGAAGGAAGAGCAGCCCCTGCCATAGTATGTTTTTTATTAGGCTGGAGCTCCCAACTGAAAACATAGCCAAGAAGTCAAGGATGAGGCCCTTAAAATCTGCTCCTGCAACCTGTGCAACCCACTACTACACTTACCTAGTACATCTAAAGTTTTCATTCGCTGATTTTTAATATTGCTATACAGTAGTGGGGCTATAGACTGACATTTGTCTATAGTGTAGACTGTATGCTATCAGGTTTGATGTCCGCCTGTGCGATGAATGCCTGGTAAATCATAGCACGATTACAAGCTAGGGAAAAAGTATTAAGGCAGAAAGGCATCATCAACATGTCACACGGTGCACCAGTTTATAGACGTGGGCTGTAGCGGCAGTCAACTTGTGAGATTTTAGTGGCAAATGTCCGACATTGACAGACATTTGTCAGTGCATGTCTCGTGCTTTAAGGACAACCATTTTGAACTGATGAACAAAGATTTCATGATGATTGTTAACTTTCATCTGCGACAGCCAAAAATCACAGAGTAGCAAACGTGAAGCAGTGTTTTAAAAGGACAATTGTACATCAAAACAAAGCCTGGCATGACCAAATCAAGGACCTCACAAAGCCACATTATCAATATTTGAAACCCCTTTTTTTGTAAATCATTCAGCCACTGTCACACGAGTCAAACAAAAACAAGAAAAGTGCCACCTTTAAAACTCAAAAATCACCATCTAACAAAGACAGACAAGAGGGAAGAACAGCTGGCAATGCTGTTTGACAGACAACTTTCTGAGAAAAGCTGCAACATGGAAATGAGCTCGGAGCGCACAAGAAACCAAAATCGAAATGAATTTATCCTCTACTTATTATTTTAATCAAATCTAACTTAATACTAGAACACAATTTCACACAACAATCGCTAAACATTTAACAAAAACCTCTTTTTTTGTTATGACAGACACTAAAATCAACATGCTAGCTCTGCCACTTGGCCTACACAGATTGGTCAATGACTAAGGCCTTAACGTTTTCAGGGTTGTTTTGGTTGGCAGTGTTTCACTAAACAAAATCATGATCAGGTTGATCACAGGATGACTTTGACAAGGAGACTTTGCAGTTTTGAAAGAATAGACGCTAATATAGCAAATGTAGTTTCTGTCAAGCACATGTGTGAGAAAACGTGTGGAAATGTCAAAATTCACAGAGGAAATGGCAGGTGCAAGTCATCAGCCCTCTGTTTAGAGAAGAGACTACAGAGAGGAGGGACTTTCATTATTTTATCATACAAGTATAATGCAAGTATTTATTACTTAGATGTTGTGATTTATAATTATTGTTATTAACTATTATACTGCTCTGTGTTACCTTTATTAGGAAAGGTTTACTGTCTTTTCAAAAGGTTGCGTTGTTGTCCTTATCATTATTATCATTATTATCATCGTTGTACTACCCACACACCCTTCCACTCTTGTGTACGCAACTCAAATTTTTCCGTCTCCCCCAAATTTTCACATCCCTCATCTGAAATGCAGTTTTGTAAAATGCAATTAAATTGTTTTACGTCACTAGATATAATCAGGCACCCAAGTATAAATGAGGCATTGCCTAATTGCAGTATGACGCCAGTGCTAGCATTGAGGTAAAGACTTTTACCTGCCTGCAAAACTCATTAACCACATTATCTTGGTCTACTGCTCGAAGAAAACACATTTATTTGTGCTAAATTCAGACCCATTATGGTGTATGCATGATATTTGAAAAGAATTATTTAATATCGTCAAAATTTTAATATGCATTCTAATGTACTGAGTGAAACTGACATCATACTATGATTCACTTCTGAGTTCTTAAAATATCTTCATTTTAACATTAGCTGCCCCAGCAAGTCAGCATTTTTTCTTCTTTTCCTAGCACAAACAAAACCAGGAGAGGGATTGGGAGTGGGTTTTAGATTGATCCCACTGCGAATAGCTTTGGTTACTTTCCATGTTGCCCTGGATCAAAAGATAAAATGCAACGTGTTCGTCTAACAACAGATACCTTCTACACCTTTTGTACCTTACTTTTACATGCAGATATGCGACAAAAATGTCCTGCAATGATGGCAAAGTCTTGTTGAGGCCATATGATAAATGTAGTCGGACAGACACACACACACTGGACAGCTGATATAAACAGATGCTAAGGCTTTGGCTAACATCTGATGACAGCTTGTAGCATATGGTTGTGCCCCTTACGCCGGTCTGAAAGTGTTTGTAGTTTACCCGCATTGTTCCCTAAGATACACAAAACCGATACTCTGATTTTAGGTCGATAAATCGAGACTTTCTTGCGACATCTGAAAAATATGAACAGGGAATTGTGTGCCTAAAAAAGCAACATTTAATACATATCCTTTTCAGGAGGTTTAGAGAACCGTTTGAGAGTGATTATTTATCAATAAAAAAATATCACTCTGTAGCTCTTGACGTGGAGATCACAATCAAGTCCGAATTGGCGTCATGTAGGTAATATCTTTCAGTGCCAGAACCAAATTTTAGGGTGTCTGCACATCTGGCTTATTTTGCTTGGCTGAAGTATGGGGCACAAAACCCATTAGTTTGGTTCATTTGAGCACAACAACCACACTTGGATCAAAATCCAAACACCCCTTTAAAGTCCACCTGGCTCAAAAGCAGCTCCTTTTGAAATGAACACAGCCAAGAACAAAGAATTATATTCATCTGAATGGCATGGTGTGACCAACTCATTATTTTTTCATATTTACTCTTACTGTCTGTGCAAGAATTTCCATGTACAGCCCTCAACATTTGTGTTAGGTTTCTTAAAAACCAAGTAACATTAACAACTGATGCCAATGGTTTATGTATAAAAGCTAGACTTTACATTTTAAATCTCAGTGAGTAAATCTGTCAGGTATAGTTTTAAATTGTAGACTTTTACAAAGATGTGGTTTTGTTAAACAAAATTAGATTTTTTTTTGTCAATTGGCATAAGGAAGTTCAAAACCAATGAAAAACAAAATCAAAGTATCAATTTCACTTCTTGTTTCTTCTTGTTTCAACTAAACCAACTCCTCTTGTGTAACACTTTGATTTATGAAAATAGGTTCTAGGTTTTAGAGTTGAAAAACTGACTATAGGCTTTGCACATTAAAAACGCTACTATAATACCTCCATGGCTCCCTTCATATCCAGACAAAATTTCTGGGACAAGCATGCCAGATTATGAACTCATCTGAACCCTTATCCAATGATGCAGATCTTGCCGCCTACAAGACGGGCAATCGCAAACATTCTCACCCCAAAGCCACACAAATTATGCTCATTTTGACAGATCTCAAGAGCAAAGATGACCATCCGAGGCACTGTTGTGTACATCTGTATAAATACAGATGACAAAGTATGAACAACAGATATAAAATGATCAATGATAATCTGTTTGTTTAACTGTGACCGATAGAATCAAAAAAGTGAGTTTATTCCCTTCCATAGTTGTGTGAAAACTTTTGTTTGAAAGCAGATTTGCAAAAAAAAAACAACTATATGTGATCTTAAGGGAGTTTTCGCTGATTAACATCTTTCTCTATTACTACCATAAGACTGTCAGATCTAAATTCAAAGCCAACCACAGTGCAATACCCACTCCTTTGATTATTTATCTTTTGTTCAAAGTCTTCCTTTATCTTGTTTGAAAAAAGGCCATCAGTGACAAGTGCTGTAGTCGCAGCCTTTTCTGTGGTGTTCTCAAATAACAGCTGAGCTTCAAAAAAACAATTTTACTTTGATTACATCCAAAGAAAAAAATGGTAGCCCTATTTTAAGAAGTAGCAAATTCATCGTAAGTGCTTTGAACAAAATATTGATTTTTATATGATCATTATTAAAAACCTATCCAGCAGGACAACGAGCTGAGCAACATCTTTTGCTACTGCTATTGTCGAGGCTCTGGGATTACAGACCTACGCTGATTTAACAATGCGATAAAAAAAAAAACGATCATTTATAAAATACCAAATTTATTTCCTATACTGGACCTGAAATTCCTCCATCGATGGCTAAATTACAGCACAAACTTAACAGATCAATGGGCGATACACACATACTGTACACATGTACGTTTTCAAGGAATGGATTATTTATATTCCGGTGTTGTGTTGTATTCCTGAAACGCAATACTAGTCGTAAATTTATTTTGTATACTAGTTAATTGACCGCAATTGCACGTCTTTTCTTGTCCCATGCAGATATAACATTTTTGTCAGAATCCCTCCCTTTATTAAGGACAGATGACAGTAGAAGACAGTAATTAATGGTTGCATGAGTTAATGGTCTTCCTGAGCATTTCAGTCTCCATAGAGACTGCACAGAGCTCACCTGAAGCTGTCTACTCTCTGACCAATCCCCTTTCTGGGCACAGAGAACCGTCTGCCTGGGCACGCCACAGGGGCTGAGACACACTAACCTTTACCCTGGAAATATTGTTGGGTTTTCTTTTGTTATCACTCCCATTCATGTAAAACAGCACTAATGAGCGTGCTGCAGTCATATTCCTACTGCCGGTACTCTTCCCCTTTGTGTTGGCTGAATCGAATATGCAAAAATCACATGACAAATTCATTTACCAGAAAATTCCCTTTATTCATCTGTCACTTGTCTTGCTTTGTGCAAAAATGACTCAAGCAAGTGGTTTGAAGGCATCCTATATCTGAAATCAAACGGAGAGTGAAGCCAGCAAATATAATCTGAAAGAAACAATACGGGAGCCGTATTCTTACACCGGGCTGAAAATAACTCTCCTTATCACTCAAGCAGCAAGGGGGCACCGTCAGATTACAGGCCCTCCATACCCACCACAGGGTATTTCAGTGTGTATTCACAAATACTGAGCCATCGTATGAAAGAGGGAGCCGCTCCACTCAGGGACAGGAGACCTCAGACTGAATGCATGAGTGACTGATTACTTTCTTACCAATTTAGCCACAACACTCCAGACAGAAGAGCCTCCGGCATGTAGAGGCCAAACCAGAAACAAGGGCTTTCCAAATAACGCAAAATCACACACTGACATGTTAAGGATCTTGAGGCATTACACTGCACACAGCTGCTTGTCCAGTTTCCAGATTTTATTTCCTCCTCCTAAAGAAATGTATCGGTAAAAGTGGCATCTGTGTCTCGGAAAGACAAAAACAGAACGGTGTAAAGTCATTCCCATCGCAATCAGCACAAGGATGATTGTTTCTACGTGGTAATAGCCTTGTCGAACACCGGGCCTAGAGAAGTTCTAAAGAAAGTTCATTCTGTGCATTAAAACCCGGGTCAGCGTTTGCGAAGGTCCATTTCTGCATAAGTGAGCACACAAACCCCAATGCCTGTTCAAATAGTCTGCAGCTCTCTCTCAGGCAGCTCATGACAACAGCCCAGCAGCAGCACTGTTTGATCTCCAATGTTTTCCTTAATCTGGGTTGTCAAGGTTCGCTTGTTGGAGGCTGTTTACTTTACTTCTCTGACCAAAAAAAAAGTGTTTTTTCCCCTCAGACAATGACTAATCCACAGACCAAGAAGGAGGGAGCACTGTCGGCAATAGTTGTTAAAGCTGCAGTTTCCTTTTTCAAAATTTTCAAGATGATTTTACTGATTTTTCTGACTACTTTAGAGTAAAAATATCAGGGTAACATTTCACTGGTTTATAGGCCCCCGACTCTCGAAAGACAAATTATTTATTATCATTTACACATCATCTCTTCTTTAAAATGTGCACAAAGTATAATAGTACTGTCTCACAAATATAACTGAATTCAATACAGATGAAACAAATCAAATATTTGAAAACACTGCATAATATCCAAAATGTGAACAGCTTTACTTGTGTCCATTTCTCTGTTATACACGTTCATTTATATTTACAGCAGACGACAATTATTTTTGGCAAAACTTAACTGTATCAGTTTGCTTTGAGTGTGTTTTCGCCCTGTGAAATATTTTCCATTCCTTTCAAAACAATTTACACAGCAACAACAGGTCATAAGTAGGTGTTGATTTACCAACATAGTAAACATACACTTTTCACATGCGATAATAAGGTGTTGTGCACCATCTTCCTATTTACGCCGACCCATACCAAAAACACTTATTTCTTAACTTTGAGGGGGGGGAAACAATAATAATAATAAAAAATAAAGCTCGGGTTTCCAACGCCACATTCTGAGCTGTGACAGTTAATTATCGTAGTTATAACAAGAGGTTGATTCGGTTAACGAGAAGTTAGCCCTGCAGTGTGTTACAGCCTTACAGTTTAACCCGAGTTAAGACTTTTGAATAATAAAGAAGATGGACACTCACGTAGGCAAGACGACAGGGCGTTAGGGTCCATCAAAGCAGGTTTTTGTATGAAATTAACGCCGAGAGTTTAATTCTTGGTATAATAGTTAAGCGTAGTTGCAACGCTTTTGCGGTGGTTACAGAGTTTGGAGCGTAGCTAACACGTGGGGAAAGCTGCTGCTGCTTCCCTGCTCCACAGAAATCACGGCACTCAAACTTCCCTTTCACTCTGGAAACTTTTACAGCACAAAAAAACACCAACAAGAGCCGTACACTCACGCCAATGTCCGCCGCTAACTAGCACTTCACAAACAAAAGGCGTAAACAGGGTAAATATGTTGTGTTTTCCCGTCGGAGGGTCTCTTGTGTAGCTTCAACTTTCTGTAAAAGTAGCGAAAGACGTTCCGGCGCGAGCAGCCGGTGTGTGTGTGAATTTACAGGTGTTTATTTTTTTTCATTTCGCCATTGGAAATCATTCTAGACAACACTAACTCTCCGTGTGTGTGTGTGTGTGAGGGAGAGTGTGTGTGCGTGTGTGTGTGTGTGTTTCTACAACAGCAGCAGCAGCAGGTAGATACGCTACAACAAAGCCAACACTGTTAACACTGTGATAATAGTGAAACTTACCGGAACGGGGGAGAACGCGTTTCAGCAGCTTACAGACGCACGCGGAGGAAACCTGTTCAGTTAGCACGAGACAGCACGAGACGCCGTGCGCGCGTGCTTGTGTACCGAGAAAGCGTGCAACAACAAATCACACTGTAAACACCAACAATATTACTCCGCCCGCCTCGGTGTTGGTGTTGGTGGCGAGGGGGGACTAACTAACTAACTTAACTACGAGGAGAAAGAGATAATCTTACCGAGAGTGTCGGGGGG